>PVJD01009551.1:0-61621 GCA_004026545.1 Mormoops blainvillei
GGGGGCAGGAGTGCGAGCCTTTTCAGTTTGGCACTGAAGGGAAGAGGGAACAGCAGGGCAGGGAGGTAGGATCGGGGGACACCCTTTTTGGATGAGGCAAGCTTTGGGCACTTTAAAGCTGAGGCACAGAGTGACTGAGATACAAGGAGATAATCAGTGGACCAAGCATGGATAAAGGGGTAACTTCAGAGAAAGCACAGGAACATTGAATACATTTTAGTCCGTGGCCCCCACTGGAATCCACTTCTCTGGGGATCCTGCAGTAGCTCTCAAAGTGTCCTGAGTGGACTTCCTGCAGATTCCCAGGCCCTCTCCCTAAACTGAGTGTGACTTTGAAGTTAAGGAGCCATTGGCATGAAACGCAGCATCAGGTTCCCATTCCTGGGGCTGTGCTGCCACCTGCTGGAATGATAACAAAAGTAGCGACAACCATTTGCTGGAAGGAACTGACTGCTTTTCTAAAATGGCTGCGAGGTCCTCACCCAACCCACCAGATCAGAAACCAGACGGGCACCAGGGAGGACAGAGATGATGTTTGTGGGGCCTGACCCTAAACACAAGCCTCACCCTCCCCATCTCTGCAGGGGAAACACCATTCATCACCTTCGTTCCCCTGGAAGTGAGCGCGCCTCCGGCAGGAACCACCAGTTAATAGGGCTGGACTGTTTCCATCCCTTAACAGGGAGGAACAGAATGGCAGGAAGAACCTTGGTTTTCTGCCCCTCTTGCCTCACGGGACTGTAGAGGGGCTGCGGGGAGTCGCTGGCACGCTGTGAGTGCAGCGTCAGCACTCATCAGAAGCGAAGGCCAACTCCAAGGGCAAGGCGGGTACTTCTTACAGCCAGCCCTGCCCGCGGTCCCAGGCACTCCTGCAACCAGACTGCTCTCAGATCGTGGTCAAGCCTCCCTTTCCCCTCCCTTCAGCAAAGGAAGCCACCAAGCCCTGCTCCGAGGAGTAAGCACGCACTGCGGGCTGAGCTAGCTGCAGTCCGAATTCAGGCCCCTAGACGGCCAGGGCTGCGATTGCCTGCTACATTGTCAGGTTTACTGAAGCCCACAGGCCTGCCAAAAGGTGAGCACAGTCACCGCGCAGGGCAGCTACCCACTCGGGGGAAGGCTGTAATGGACAAGGCCCTACAGTCACCCTAGATGGGTCTCAGGAGACCTAACCACCACGCTCAGGCCCTTGACAGTAGCTTGGGACGGACCAGTCGCCACCGAGGTAATTTGACACGTTCGACTCTGACTCCCCCCAGCCTTAAGGCTGACACCTGTCCTTGCCGGGTAGCTCAGCTGTGTCATCCCAATACACCAAGGTTGGGGATCCCATCCCTGCACATACAGAAATACCAACGAGCCCTGGCTGATGTGGCCCAGTGGGTTGAGCGTGGGGTTGCCAACCAAAAGGCGGTGCCTGCAATTCTGCCAGGGTACATGCCTGGGTTGCGGGCCAGGGCCCCAGATGGAAGCATGCGAAACGCAACTGATCAATGTTCTCTCCCTTTTCCCCTCCCTCCCCCTAAAAGTAAATTTTTAAAAATAATCAACCGATGAATGCACGAATAGGTGAACAAGTCACTTGTCTCACTGGAATCAGTAAGAGCTAAGAGACTAACCCATGACATGCTAGATGGACTGAGCTTAGAGAATTAGAATAAGCTACAGGTTGCCAAGGGTTCATTTTGGTTTTAGGCCTCCCTTACCAGAGGACAGACCCCTGGCAGCACTTTTCTTGGCACTCAAGCCTCAAAGCCTGGTCTTGCCCCTAGTCCTTAGTACTTGGTAAGTGGTATAGGTGATATGTACAGCTTCCTCATCCCACGGCAAAACTCAACCAAGACAAAACTAAGCTGTCCGCCCCGGGCTGGCATGGCTCAGGGAATTGAGTGCAGCCCGTGAACCAAAGGGTTGCCAACTCATTCCCAATCAGGGCACATGCCTGGGGTGCAGGCCAGGTCCGCAGTACGGAGTGTGTGAGGCAAACCAACTGATGTATCATGCATGGATGTCTCTCCCCTTCTCCCTCTTTTCACCTCTAAATATTAAAAATAAAGTAAGCTATCCAATGACATCCTTTAGGCTGGTGGCCCTGTAAGTTCATTTCTATTAGTAGTATGGTTTGACTTCACATTTTTAAAAAAGATTTTGTTTCTAGAGAGGGTGAGACGTGGTTGCCTTTCATGCAATGCAAGCCAAGTGCCCTGACCAGGAATCAAACCAGCAACCCCTTGGTTCTCAGGCCAGCACTCAATCCACTGAGCTACACCAGCAGGGGCTGATTTCATTTTCAACTACTCTAGTACAGGCTTTTGGGGTTGGTAGTCTGGGTTCAAAATCAGCTCTGTACCATCTGGGTTAGTTTCCTACATCACATCAGTCCCTTGATCTAGACAGCTCCTCAGCCCAAAAGTAGAGGTGGGGGGATGGGCAGGGAAGGTTTAATATATGAGGTCCTGGCTGGGAGGCTCAACTGATTAGAGCCTTGTCCCATGTGCCCAATTTGTGTTTAATGCCCGCTTTTTGCCAAAATTTGAGAGGGAAAATAAGGATGTGCACTACACAGGGGCAGCACTAAAACGTGGGTGGGCGCACGTCACACAGGAGCACATTGTGCCCGGCAAAATGCAGCACCAGAACGCTGTGGGTCAGGTCCCCGATCAGGGCCTGTACGGGGGCAACTAATCGGTGCTTGTTGCTGTAAAATCAGTAACTGTGTCTTCGGATGAGGATTTAATAAAAATAAACCAGTGTCTAGATAATATACGTTTCAAGCAAAACCAAACGCCTTTCTTGGCAGTTTAACCTGAGGTTGCCAGGAGACCTACAGAATACCAGGTCCAGGCACTGGGTTGGTAATTTCCTCCCCAGCTGCCCAGTCCCAAAGCCTGAATTCTCTTCACGAGACACTGTTCCAGAATCCATGCGTACAGCTGCATTATACTAAGGCCTTACTATCTGTTGAGCACTTTGTCCTTCAGCCAGCTATAAGCCAAAGCCACAGCAGACCTTCATTCCACCAAAACTTGTGGCTGGGGTACTTGAAACCCAAGCACTTCTGGCGGGACAGGCAGATCTGAAGTGGCAGAGCTGGGTTTGCCGTGCTCCACCTTCAGCAATATTCGAGGAGAAACACTCTAGGAAGTACAAGTCTGGCACCAGAGTTTAGGACTTTTAATTTGTCCCAGAGTTGCTGAAGCAAAATCATGATAAAACATTCTGCTTTCCTTTATACCCCCCGACACACACAAAAAGAACTATTTGTAGGAAAAAATGGTTTTGTACATGGGAAGAAACAATATAAATTCAAAACTTACAGATAAGGGTTAGCTCTATCACTCATCTCTTTTAAAAAGTTTATATGAATATCCAGTCAAAACCAACAGGGCATCTCCCTTGAAATGTTATCTATACGGATTTCCAAGTAGACCACAGGACTGTATACTGTCTTGGAATGTCCTTAGAAGGCTCTGTCATTGATCAGGTAACAGAGTAAAAACCCCAGAGTCCTTTCGTTCAAATGGAAGAGGGAAAGACAGAATAGAAGAAACTATTCAAACTTCGTCTTCTTTCCTTGTGGCTTGTGGTCGCCGCCGCCTCCTCTGCCTCCTCGGAAGCCCCCGCGACCTGCAGGAAGGGAAGGCGTCATTGAGCAGCAGGTGCAGAGCTGCCGGCTCCCCCCGCCCCCCAGCATCGGGGGCACACTGAGGCGGCCCTCTGTGATCCTTACCTCCGAAACCTCCCCGGCCTCGGCCACCAAATCCTCCTCGGCCTCCTCTGCCACCACCTCGACCTCCAAAGCCACCTCTGCCTCCACCGCGACCCCCGAAGCCGCCTTCACCCTTAGGCTTAGCCCAGTCCAAAGTGACTTTGTTTCCATCAATTTCTCCATCTTCCATGGCCTCCTTGGCTGCTTTGGCATCTTCCTCACTGTTGAAGTCTACAAAACCGAACCTACAATGCCAAACGAAATCACCCATTATAAAGCACAGGGGCACACGCCAAAGTTAACTTCACATAGTGACCAGTGATCTCCTAGGAAGTAGCGTTACTCAACTGAGAAAAGACCCAAATGACTAGAGTAGCACGCTCTGGCAAGTTGAAACTGATTTTACCGACAGCCTGAATGCCAGAATGTCTCACAAAACAGCAGAATATACCTCTGAAGACTAGAGGTAAAACAATGCTAGCTCTGTGAACTGTCTCTTCTTCTCGTGCGAATCCATAAACTGCCACAGATTGACAGCAAGGAGCTCAATGAGAAGACACACTGATGGGACTCCCTCCGTGGACACCAGACATTTCCCGCATCTTACCCTTTGGAAGATCCCGTCTCCCGGTCTGTGACTATCCTGGCCCGAACAGAGCCATCAAATGACTCCTTTAATGTCTCTTCTGTAGTCTCCTCAGACAAACCTTTGACAAACAGGGTTTTGGATGGCTCTGGGGAAGAATAACAAAAACCATTTATTTAAAATCATAATTCATAATGAACACGCTAGATTTACATGTTTAGAATAACTACTGGTCAAGAATGCCTGTCTTAGTGGAAGCTTGAAGTGTCTCAAAATAAGAAAAAGGTAATCTTAGCCAACTAATCCTTAAACGACTTAAATCAACTGCCCCCTTAAGTCTACCTTACCACCAAAGCAGCTGAACTGCTGTCTCCGACTTTTTATGGAAAGCAGCCAGCCCAAAAGAGACAGTAGACCGAAAGCAAGAAGGCAGTAAACCGTGGGCCCATCTGCTGCTCAGAGTTGACGTGGCTGGATCAGAACTTGACTATCTAGAGGAATTTTCTTAGGATTTCATCAATTATTTCTCAGACAGACAGTCATCATATCCAGTGTCATTTACTCAGCAGCCACAGAAACCAGAGGTGTTCACCTCCAAACCTGACCAAAACTGACAGCATGGCACCGAGGGGAGCCATCCCCCAACCGCAAGGCCCTGTTAGCGGTAACTTACGGCTTCTTGCATTAGGTGATCCCCTGGGTCCTTGCAACTCCAGCCTGATTGCTCTGCCCTCAATTTCTCTCTTATTACAGGAATTTAAAGCCTCTTTTGCATCTTCAAATGAAGCAAATTCTATAAATGCATACCTGAAAATGAATAGTCAATATTTAGATTTAAGTTACCATGTTCGTGGTTCCTCTGGAGTGACATATAATGCCATGGAGCCTTTTTCCTCCAGCACATAAACAACGCTGTTTTACACAGACCTCTAGCTAAAGAAACCCTGCTTCCAACAGCCAGGAAAACACGGTTTTACCTATGCAAGGCACTCTTACAGACCAGAACTGACAACGCAGAAGGACACAGTATTTTACCCTTTAGATTTGCCATTTTGGTTCTGGGCCACTTTGATAGAAGTTGCCTTCTCAAATACTTCCTGAAGGGTTTCTTCTGTTGCACTGTAGGAGAGGTTGCTTAAAACCAGCGTTTTTGATTCACCTACAAATAAAGAAATGCCACATTAAGACTGTGAAACAGTGGTTTGCAACTACAGTCACATCTATTTATCTTAAGAATTTCTGTCCTTTGTGCTGGCTGGTGTGCCGCAGTGGACTGAGCACCAGCCTGCGAACCAACGGGTCACTGATTTGATTCCCAGTCAGGACGCATGCCTGGGTTGCAGGCCAGGTCCCTGGCTGGGGGTATGTGAGAGGAAGCCAACTGATGCTTCTCTCCCTCTTTCTGAAGATAAATAAAATCTTTTAAAAAATAATAATTTCTGTGTTTAGGAAGAGTTAACATACTAATGTTTTCTAAACATGCTAATGTTGATGCAGACAGAATCCCATACCAGGAGCCTCAACATACCAAGTGCCTCCTATGCAGGGTTCTGTCCTGCTTCCTTCTACTCCCTTGGTTCAAATGTGTAAGCTGAACACTGGACTATGTTCCTAGAACAACTTTCCAATTTTAAAATGTATGTAAGAAGTCATTTAAAGTCTGAAACATATATACAAAGGAAATCAGAGCTATCTACGTTCTAACACAAAATGATTACATTGACACTGAACTACTATTAACAGATGTAATTTGCTTAATCTATGACTATATTCAAATTAATCAGTCAACTTTACATATAAAGTTCAAAGATGCAAAGGATTTCTCTCCATCACTTGTGGAACTCTGTAGGAAACCTATAAATTCTTACCACTCCAAGTGCTATTTTTTCCACCTCTGTAGTCTTGACTTTGACCTTTTTCTCCGGTGTAGTACAGGGAAATGGATCGCCCATCAATTTCTGTTCCCTGCTTTTCTTCCAAAGTTTTCTCTGCATCAGCTTCTGTCTTAAATTCAATATAAGCAATCCTGCAATTGAGGGGTGGAACACGCATTAAAAAAAAAAACAAAACCCTAAGATTTCACTTCATTTTTCAAACCTTACTATTTAATACAAATGTTTTAATATCAACAACATGACCAAGTACTTAAGTTAATAGGACAATAAAAATGTCCTATTTTATACTAACTGAAATGCTTGTGGATTTTGCCATCTCCCACTTTTCAATTAAAACTTTCATCCTAATACACAAAGTCTGTCAAACACTCCTAGAAAATTTGTTCACGGTAGCCCTAACTCACTGCAATTAATTGCCATTATTTACTAAGCACTCACTCTGCACTGGGCACATTTCATAGCACTTTATATACACTAACTCATCTTTTAAAATTGCTCTGAATTAAGAAGTATGTTATACCCAATGTACAGTTAAGAAATTGAAGCATATGTTATAGACTGATTTGCCCAAAATCATGCACCAAGGAAACGTTAGATCAATGTTTCTTTTATAAATTAGAAGTGTGCCCTGGCTGGTGTAGCTCAGTGGATTGAGCATCCGCCTGCGAACCAAAGGGTCGCTGGTTCAATTCCCCAGGCAGGGCACATGCCTGGGTTGTGGGCCAGGTCCCCAGTAGGCGGCGCACAAGAGGCAACCACACATTGATGTTTCTCTCCCTCCCTTCCCCTGTCTAAAAATAAGATAAATAAAATCTTTTTTTTTTAAAGTGCATTAATCTTGATGAAACTCAACATTCCAGTAGACACAAAACATACCCTTTACTCTTCCCGTCCTTGCTGACTAATCTAATCTCCACAGCATCGTCAAACACTTCTTTTAATTCGTCCTGAGTAACTTTATAAGGCAGGTTTTTAGCCAAAAGTGTTCTCGCATCTCGATCTAGATAAAAAAAACAAAATTAATCAGATGGGTTAAAAGAACCGCCCCCAAGATACTGACCAACAGAAAAGCTCTGTTTAAGATCTAATCTGAGATCCTACAACTTACAAGACACTGACAGTATGGTGATACAGCCTTGGCAAGACAAGCTGCTACCACAAACTGACATCAAACCGTGTGCTGGATGCTCAAAGCAACCTAGGTAGATGCTCAGTATTTTTTAATTCAGAAAGTCATAAATATACATGAAACATGACAAACTATATGAAGGATACAAAAACAGGCAACTAATCCAGTTCCAGTGAGGAAAGGCCTCTCTCTGTTTATTTAGGTACAGGCATACCTTGTTTTATTCTCTTCACTATACTGTGCCTCACAAACACTACCTTTCTTTTTTCCTTTTTAAACTAATTGAAATCAAGACCCTCTACCAACAAAAAGGCTGCAACTTCCTTAATGTGACGCTTGATTTACGGTGGTCTGGAACCAAATCCGCAGTATCTCCAAGGTGTGCAAGTATATCTAACCAAGTCTTTTTTTAAGTCCATTCATGCTTGCCTGACTTTGGAATTTGTAACACCAACAATCAGTGCCAGGCACTGGTGTAAACATTTGACATTCTCATTTAATCCTCAAGACTATGAGAAAACCAAAGGAAAAATTTCAACTACTTAACCTGGCCAATTAGACTAGAAACACTTCCATTAACAAATTACCTATCGATATCACAATTACCTAAAGCAGGCCCTGGCCTTAGGCTCAGTTGGTTAGAGCATCATCTTGATACACCAAAATTGAGGGTTCGATCCCTGGTCAAGGCTCATGTAAGAATTAACCAATGAACATGTGAGTGAGTGAACAACAAAGAGATGTTTCTCTCTCTGAAGTCAATAAATAAATTTTTTTAAGTTACCTAAAGCAGTACATACCTTTTTTACTGTCTTTTCCCTTTGGTTTCTCTAATTTAATTTCATTACCAAAGACTTTTAAACCAGTGAGTTCCAAGGCTTTTTCTAGGTCTTCAGCAGTTTCAAAATCCACATAGCCAAACTTCCTTTACAGTGGGTAAGGCAGATACACATTACAGGTTTGAAAAAAAAACAAAAACAAGAGCAACATTAACACATATTCTAAACAAGCAGTAAGTAGCACTAATGTGATGGTGCAACACAGATTTAATTTAAAAGCAGCTACTCTATGAACAAAATAGGCTCTGAAAGCTGGGGATCTGGAGCAAGCTCTAGGTCCAAGACCTAACACAGGTCCACCTCAGGCTATCTTTATTAGCTACACTGCTCATAACAACTAACAAAAGCACCTGTTCAAGTATGAAGATAACAGAATCCTATCTGGTAAAGAGCAACCGCTATCATGGTTACTTGAATCTAATAATGTTAGATAATGAAAGCTTTAAAAGTTCATAGCTTATTAAAACTCATTTTGTGCCACATCGAAAGTTAATGGAGACGACGAAAAAGAAGCATCCACAGACCCAGCAGAAATACCACGGTTCAGCACCCCCACACTTACCGAGACATACCAATTCTGACATCCACAACAGCAAGATCGTTTTTAGCAAAAACATCACTGATACCCGTTTTTAACTCAGCAGCAGATTTGCTGAAGTTCAGGTTTCCAATAAAGAGATTGAAAGCTGTAGTCGGTTCTGTGGCTGTACAAAAAATAAACTCAAATTAATCGAACACAGAACATGACAGGAACTTAATTTCCAGCACAAATTTGTAAACATAGCACATCAGCATATTGCAATGTAACATCAGATTTCAGTATTAAGTCCCTTTGCTGTTCATCACTTGTGCTACTGGGTGCCACCCCCATTTCCGCCCAGTTACCTTCGACTTTCTGCTTCTTGGCTTCAGGAGCAGCTTTCTGTTTGGCCATTTCCTTCTTTCGCTTTCCAGGTGCTTCTTTGACAGGCTCTGGACAAGATTGCAAACAATCTGTGTCATCCATATGTAACCATACACATTCAAATACCTCCTTTAAACAAAACTCATACCAGTATAATTTAAGAATCTAACTTGATTACCACCTTCCTCCTCTTCCTCTTCCTCATCCTCCTCATCTTCATCATCCTCATCATCCTCTTCTTCATCATCTTCGTCATCCTCTTCATCTTCATCCTCTTCATCTTCATCCTCAGCTGTGCTCTTAGCCTTCACAGGAACAGCTTTTACAACTTTCTTGCCTTTGGCTGGTACAACCTCCATAGGTTCTTCTTCAGAGTCTGAAAGAGACGTTACTTAGTTAAAAACTCCAAAGAATTATCCCCAATCAACATTTGTTCTACATAAATCTAAAGGGGGAAAAAATACTACACTTAATAATCATGGTAAGAATTAGCAGATTAATTTGAAGCAAACTCCTGTATTCAGAAAACACTCACAGAGTGTGCCAGGCTAAACATTTTCTCAGGGGAAGGCTATTAGCCATGGGTATCACTCTAGCGCAGAGGCCAGCCCAGAGGGGCCCCGGGAGGGTTTTTATCTAACCCCCCTGGTGTCATGGGAGGAGTACGTTTGCATGCTGACTGTCTCCCCGCCTCATTTCTAATGTATCTTGACAAACAAGAGACCAAGAACTACCAAAGGAACTCCTTACCGTCTTCTTCGTCATCCTCCTCATCCTCATCCTCCTCATCGTCTTCATCCTCGTCCTCGTCCTCATCCTCATCCTCGGATGCAGCAGCGGCGGCAGCAGCTTTCCTCACTGCTGGCTCAAATTCATCCTCATCTTCGTCATCATCATCATCCTCCTCCTCGTCACTGTCGTCCTCATCTTCCTCGTCACTGTCTTCCTTTTTGGCATTTTTGCCATTCTTTGCTCCCTTGGCTGGAGTGGCTGCTCCCTTCTTCCCAGGGGTTGCTACCAGAGCTTTGCCTGGCGTGCCTCCCTTCTTGCCAGGTGTGGGTACTGCTTTGGCTGGTATAACTGCTGCCTTTTTGCCAGGAGTTGGCATAGCTGTTGCCTTTTTGCCAGGGGTGACAACTGCTTTCTTGGCTGGTGTGGCAACCGCAATCTTTTTTGCTGGGGAAACAATCACCTTCTTTCCTGGGGTTGTGGTAGCCTTCTTGCTTTTCTGAGGAATGATAACCTGAATAATAAATAAAAACAAACACGAGTCTATTTGCAAACTCGAAAAAGAAGCCTTAGTCCCACATAAATGAATGCTAAATTCTGACACTGCCTCTGGTTCAAGACCCCATATATTAGACATGTGCTGACATGTTAAACTGTAGGGTCATGTTACACGTCCTTCTGCGAGGTTAACAGTCATCATTTCCAGGTAAGATATCCAAGCATAATGAACCCTTTACCCTTCAAACATCCGTGGGCCAGATCCGTGAATTTCTGCACCCCATACTCTAACCACTTCAGCTTTGAAACAGCACACCCTAAATGGACTCTGAAAATAGACCGTCTGGATACCACCTGCTTCTCTGTGTGACCCAAGGCAAGGTGTATGAAGCCTCAAATGTTTTTTTTCTTCTGAAAACGATTAACAGCATGAACTTTTCATGTTGCTTTTAGGATTAGGCATTGATTTCTGTCACTAAAAGCCTCACACTTAGAAATCTCGAAATGTTATCTGTGGGAGGGGATATAAAGTTCACTGAAAGCTCAGTCTTAGGAGCAGAGATAAAACGAGCATAAAATAGGTCCAATCTTTGCAAAACTAATACAAATTAGAGAATGAACAGTTTCCTCGATAAATACATTACTTATCTAGAATGAAGACACAAAGCTTTTTGTTGACCGCCAGTTTTATCAAATGTGTTAAAACTTTTAGTTGCTTTTACAATAAAGCAACAGTAGCCAGAAGTACCAAACAATGCTGATGTTGGTTCAAAGGGAGGTAGCAATCTTCTCTGAACAAGGAATTATAACAGTAGCCAGTATTAAAAAACTCATACAAAGATCAGAGACCTGCTTGGAGACTACAGAAGGAATCTGGTCAGGGTAACCTCAGACTTGAATGTAATGCTCAATACTGCCACATACAGGAACAGTTGTCCAGGCTGTTTCCTCATCTAGCATGTGGGGCCGACATGCTGAAACTGGAAAAATGATTTACTACAACATCATCATCACCTCACTAAGCCCTGCCGAAGGCACATGAGGATCTTTTCTCGGTAGTCCACATACTTACCACCCTCCTGATTTTTTGACAGGCCAAGGGAAACCTGGTGAAGCACTCACCTTACGACGGGACGTATGTCAGTGAATGCAATCTTATTTTTGCCAGATATTTTCAGATCTCCAATACCACCTGCTTTTACCACTCTCCACTCTGCGTTACACTGAACGTAATTACCTCCTCTTCACTGCTTTCATCATCTTCATCTTCTGACATTTCCTCATCTTCACTATCTTCTTCTACCTCCTTCGGAGGAGGAGCCATTTTCTTGGGGTCACCTTGATTTTTACCAGCCTAAAACAGACACAATTATTAACACATCACACCTCCCACAGTCCAGGGCACCCACGTTTTGCCATCATTCTTCCTAACACAGCACAGCCATCTCCCTTTCTCAGAACCCACTTTGGATGCTATTAAACATAAAAATGTAAACCCACCTCAGATAAAAAGGTAACTTCAAGGGAGTATCTCCCTCTTCCTGTAGCCTTCATTAAGTGCACCCGTTTTAAAAACTACTTCCAGAGCTATTCTTGCCCCAGGCACAACTCCCTGCTACGCAGGAGCCTGCCCTCGGACCACGTTCATGGCCAACAACCCACGGCCCTTCCCCTAAGGGAAACTACCTTTAAAAAAGCCTTTGGTAAATTCTGGCACGCTATTACCACCACTCTCTCCTGAATTTAAATTAGTGCAACTTAGAAAAAAAAACAAAACCCACGTCTCCACCGGACTCCCTTCGGTCTTCTCCTGCACTTCTCCCAGCGCGGAGAAACCCCGCCCCTTCCAGGCCCACTGGGGCCACGTGGGGGTGCCTCGCAGGCCGCCACGTGCGCGCAGCCCCGCACGGAAAGCACGCGGCAGGGCTTCCCTTCCGGAGCCCACCTCGTGTCCAAGGCCCCACAGGCCGCAGGGCTCCGTCCGAAGCAATCCCGCCGCCGCCGGCCTCATGGCACGGTCTCCCCCGGAGACGCCGCGACTCAACCGGCACGGCCCACGTGGCGGGCCGCGCGCCCAGACACGTGCGTCGGGAGGCGGGGCCCCGCTCGCGCCCGTCGCAGGAGTTGGGCCTCATCCCTCCGCCCCGTGGCCCAGGGCCCCCTCCCCACGCTCAGTCCCGAAGTCTTTCGCCGCGACAATCGACCACCCACAACACCTGCCTAAGCTCTGCGCCTCGCCACCAACTAGCCAAAACACGCGAGACCTCCGTGTTCGTCACGCGAGACTTCCCGCAGCATGGCGCCCTCGAACGCGCCCGGGATGGCGTGCAGGGCCGCCTCCTCGCGGCGCCGCGCGCGCGCTGCTCGGAGAACAGGCCTCGACGTCCGTGCTTACGCGCGGACGGCCCCTTACCTTTGCGAGCTTCACCATGATGGCGGATTATGGCGGCCGAGTGTATGGCGGGCGAGTGGTGCACAAGAGCCCAAAGGAACCTAACGACGTCGATGGCGACCGCTGGTACTGAAAACCCGGAGCGCGTTCGTTGCGCTGCCAGCTACAGCTCGAGACTGAGGCGAAAGACTGAGCCTGCCCAGTAACCGCCTCGGGAAAGGCGACGACTCTTCCCTCGTGACTCCGTTTCAACCAACCAGGGTTCGCGCCCATCTCATGAGCCAATCGCGAGCCTCTATCAAAACGGCGCGGGGCGGGGCCCGGGCGGGAGTGGGCGGGCCGAAGCTGCTAGAGGAGTGGGAGGAGATTCGGTTTCGGCGCCCTGCGTGGGGAGGACTCGCTTTGTGCAAGGCCGGCGTTGATTGGGCGGTGGGCGCGCAGTCACCGAAGTGCTTCCTCGCGGCTTGCGGAGCCTGCGCCGTGGCGCGGACATTTTTTGGCGCCGCGTGTGCCGGATCTTCGGTACCGTGGGTTAGATCGGTCTCCGGGTCCCGACTGTGTCCGGATCCTGTCGACTCGGGAGGACCTCCTCGACGTCGCCATCCCGCACTCCACGCTCAGCCTTCGGCGGCCATGGAGAAAAGAATTAGCCCCCTTTTCCTTGCTGACGAGCCCGAGACCAGAGGTTCACAACGCCGGAGGCCGAGGCCCACCTTAGCCCCGCCTGCCGACGAAGCAGGGCCAGAAAATCCCCATCTGCAGGTGATTCCCTCCCGGGCCACGTGCCTGAAGATGCCTCCTGAGGGCTGTTAATAAAGGCTAAAAAAATAAAAACAAAGGCAATCGCGTATATCTGTGAGGGCAGTGCACAAATATATTTAATCTCAACCTCAAGCACTAGGTATTTCTTCCAGTGAGGAACAGGCTTGGAGAGAGAACTTTATGGTAGCCAGAGCGTGTTGCAACTTGGGTGGGGAAAGGAACTTGGTCAGGCCGACCACCGACCTGTGCCTTTGATCGCTCACAAGTTCTCTGTTACTTGGTGGCCCAGGAGCGGGTCAAAAGAGCCAAGGGAAAGGTTGCGTTGGCAACCTTTGATGGCAGAGGCACAGAAGATTCTTTGTTGAGCTTTTGCCAGTTATTCCTATAGGTCACTGGAGGCAAACTAAATTGGTGCTGAGCTTAACCCAGAGCATCTCCTTCGGTTTAGAGCTTGCCTAGGATATATTCTGGGCATCTGGTACTTAACTGTTTCAGCAAAACCAAGATACCTTCAGCTCATAACACATTTCCCCAACTGAGCTGATGTGCAGAATCACGTCTGAGGTTCTAATTAGATCTTGGTTACGGCTCAGATTTTGTATTTTAACAAAGGCCCATGGGGGATTCTTGTGAGCAATCACGTTACTTTGCAATCCTTATCAAAACACTCCCAGGACTGAACATATAAGGAACCCATAGCTACCCACTGGCGTGCCTTGATCAGGGAGGAGCCTGGGGCCTGTTCAGTGGTCTGCAGCCTGATTCCCGAAGGTCTGTAGAGAGCTGAGGAGGTCACATTTTGAACTCTGGGACAGGTGCTAAGGGGACACTGGGTAACCGGACAGAAAGAACAGCCTGAGGTGAGGCATGGTGGAATAAGACCCTGGTGCTTCCAAGCAATTTGGCGCAGAGCAAGCCTAATGCACTCATGGGAACGGGCTGGGGAGACGAGCAGTGGACATGATGGAGTGACTGGGATGAACTTTAGGAATACTGGCTCGGCTGGCTCCTTCTCAGTCAGATCTCAGTTTCTATAACCTCCTGAGGAGGCCTTCCCCAACGCCCCAGTGAAAAACGCCACCCAGACCTATCCCATCACTCTAATTGTTTCCTACAGGTACTTCTCAATACTTGGCATGTTTCTTGGCTGTTCATTGTTGGTTTGATCCCTCCCCAGCCACGAAACACAGGCTTTCTTCTCTGCTGTATTCCTGGAGCCGTGGTAAAAATTATTTGTTAAATGAATGAATGATGTATTTCTGTAAAAGAAGCAGTGGAGAGAGCCAGTACAGCTTAGTATTCAAATATCTTGCTTTGGATCAGTCTCGGATAGAAAAATAGTAATATCTAATACTTATGTAATACCTACTAAGTTTCAAGAGCTATCCCAGTTCTTTATAAATTCATTTACTTTTGAAAATAACCTTTAAATAGCATAATCAGTAAAATATTTAAAAATAATAACTTTTTAAAAGATCAGTTTTACAGAAATAGGACATAGAGAGGAAAGTTAATTTACTATGTGCATAGGGTCACATGGCTAGTAAGTGGAGGAGCTAAGATTTAAACTGAGACCTTGTTCTGTCACCGCAGTTTCTTTATAAAATGGGAATAATAATAGTATCTGCCTCTAGGGTTGTTACAAGTGTTGAGATGTTGCACATATTTCTTGAGGGCCTATAATAAGCCCTTAATTAATATTAGCCAATATCATTGACAGACTTGGTGACTTGGGTAGAGAGGGAGAAGGGATAACATTTCCATTATCTGTGATATCCAAGGGTATACCTAAGTGCTAAGAAAATGGCAAAGATGGGTCAGATTCATATCCTCAAGGGTTCCAAATCTGAGATTCTAGAAAGGAAACCATGGGTGGGCTACCCAAGTGCCCAGAAACTTAGGTAAGGCTACCTCCGGCTTTATCCTCTTGCTGCAGGGGTCCACATGCCCTCCCCCATCTCCATTCTGTCCCAGGACAGAGCCAATAGTAGGCTCTACCTTTCCAGATTCAGACGATGTATTGACAGACAGACAGACATATGTACTATCTTGAATACAAATGTAGTCGTACTGTATACACCGTCCGCATGCTCCCTTCTTTTTCATTGACTATCGAATATGTTGATTTATCTCGCAATTCATTCCACATCAGCGCATGCAGAGCTGCCTCGTTCTTTGTGATCGCTGCCGTGTTCCTCACGTGAGGGGTCACCTATTTAACACGTCCCCAGTGCGAGACGCGTAGGGTTATTTCCTGTACTTTGCTATTACAAACACTCATAGTAAGTAACCTTTTTGCACACTTCATTTGCACATGACAAATTATACTTGTACAACAGATAAAACACTTAAAACCTAAATGTAGAATAGCTGGGTCAAAGGCTATGGCCTTTCACATTTTGATGAATACCCTCCCAAGTGCCACCTTTGGTTGGGGTTTTTGGTGGCAGTTCTGGCAGAGGAGAGACTGGGTAGAGGAGAGGTGAGGCTACCACATGCCATGGAGGCTTCGCTGTAGTTCTTTTCCCTGGATTTCCACACTGAAGAGCTTGACCAGCTTCTGACAGCAGCCCAGAGCCTTAGGGTTACTTGAGCAGCCACTGGCCACCGCTGGCCACCTCTTCTGCCGGCTGTCTGGCACAGCCCATCGCCGTGGCTGGGCCAGCCCTCACTACCTAGTGCACCTGTCTGCACTGAGGTGCCCACTCTGGGCATCCATGGGCACTTCTAGACCTAGAAACCCTGTCGGCCACAGTGGGCCTCACAGCAGCGGGATGTCCGACAGCCCACCAGAGGAAGTCTGCAGATCTTCAGAAGAGTTCACTCAATCCCCAGACCCAGGCCTTCAGGAACCCAGTGCCTCGGCTGGGCTCCAACCAGAGAAGGAAAATCACATCGGGTCTTCAAAACAGAGTTCAGGCAGGGAATTGGTTCCAAGGTTAACAGAATCGCTGAGAAGCCAAATGGGACCTAAGGCACAAGCTGGAAGCTGCTGCCGCCTGCAGACTGAGGTCCCCACTAGGTCCCTCCACTGAAGGGAGAGCCACAGTGGAGGGACCAGGGCTGCGTCCACGTTAGCTCCCCAAAACCCAGGGTCAGAGGGCACCGCACCTGGCCTTGAGGGGAATTCACAGCTTCCGCTCCCCTGCTCCAAGCCTGGCTGAGGCCAGAGGCCCAGGGCGTCTGCTGTAACGCTGTGGACGGTTCCCCTTACCAAGCAGACCAGCTTCTGCCTTTTGGGGCTCCCCAAGGCCTTTGCCGAAGGGGAATCCTAAGCTCTTCTTCCCTTGCCAGGGCTTGCTTGGCCTTTAGGCCAGTGTTTCAATGCACAAGGCAACCAGGGCTCAGGGGCCAGGGTCAGAGGACCTGGCCTTTGTCCCCTAGAGGCAGCCTGAGGAGCTGGTCCACCAGCTCGGCGGGCGGCCCTCAGCTCCCCTGCTGACCCGGTGACCGGGGCCCCCTGGGCCTGCTAGAGGGCTGCTTGTGGGCCCAGAGGCTCACAGTCGCTGACTCCGACGCTGCATCTCCCAGTCTAGGCCCACGGTCAGCTTTCCCTCCTGCCTCCAGGAGGCTGGGCCTCGCCGGAGAGAAATCATGTGATAACACGGGTCTCCAACCGTCCTGCTCGGCAGCTGCTCAAGAAGTCTTCCAGGAGTTCGGGACCAGATCTGGCCTCTGCTTTCCATTTCCCCAGCCTCGAGGCCTTGCCTTCTCCGCGGGACCCCTAACCTCTCCCCACCCCCTCCCTCTCAACAGTTACCCGTTTTCCACTTCACAGGGAAATGCAGACCTCCCCAGGGCATTCCCACTTTTGGATTTGCATACAGCCCTGGTCCTTAGCTTCCCCCTACCCTCCTTCCAGGTCAAGAGAAGAAGGAATCTTTCTCTAAAACAATATCCTTTTGCCCTGGTGGGATGCTCAATCAGAGCCTCCTTCTGACACCCAAGATTGTGGGTTTGATCCCCAGTCAGGGCACGAATAAGCAGCAGCCAGTGACTGCATAGTAAGTGGGCCAACAAATCGATGTTTCTCTTTCTCTCAAATCAATAAACTAAAAAAATTTTTAAATATATCCTTTCACTGGGAATCTCTGCCCTCTCCACGGGGCCCATCCATAGATCTCCTCAGCCACACCCTCCTTCCCTTCTATTGTCTTTCACCAGAGCAAGCTTCTGGGAAGGCTGAAGAAAAGTTGCTGCAAGGCCCTCTGGGCTGCTAGCACAAGGACACTTTGGGAACTTCTCTTTCTGCACTGCTCTGCGGCTTTCTCCTGGACCGTCTGCCCTGCCGCCTTTCTGTTCCCCCACCTTCTGCCTTTCTCCTCCCTTTAAGTTCTCTCCCTGCATAGCCTCCATGGCTCCGCGGCCTCAGCCCCTCCTGAATACACCCCGGCTTCCTGCCCTCTGCTTGGAGCCCCTTCTCCACAGACCGCCGCAGCTCCACCTCCCAGTGGAGAACCGCCCCCGACGGTGCCCACACCAGGGTCTTTCCAAGAACAATTTGTCTCCTGGGCTCCAGACATCTCCCTTTGGTGTGCTATGTAAATCCTCAAACTCAGAGCATCACAAACTGACCTCAGCTTCTTCCTCCACCCTGAACTGCCATCGTTCACACCTCAGTAGAGGAGACACGGCATCCAGCCCTCCAAACTGAGAGCCAGATGCTATCTTAAACCCAACCTTCTCCCTCAGCTCCCACAGCAGATGCTTCCCAGGGCCTGGCCTTCACGTGTCTTTGGAATCGGTCCACTTCCCACTGTGTCTAAGTCAAGCTTTCATCGTGTCTTGCCTGGAGTATGTATCAGTTCTGAATTGGCCTCCCTGACACTAGACTCGCTCCTGTATCTTAACCCGGAGCACTGCAGTCGTATCAGCTATTTGTTTGTTTGTTTGTTTTTTATGCTCGCCCAAGGACATTTTTTCATTGCTTTCGTTTTTATTTTTTAAATATTTTATTTAAATTTAGAGAGGGGGAAGGGATAGAAAGAGGGGAAGAAACATCCACATGTAAGAGAAACATTGAATGGTTGCCTCTCACAGGTCCCCAACAGGGGACCTGGCCTGCAACCCAGGCATGCACCCCAACTGGGAATTGAACCGACAGCCTTTTCAGTTTGCAGGCCAGTGTTCAATCCACTGAGCCACACCAGCCAGGGCTTTCATTGCTTTTAGCAAGAGAAGGGAGAGAGTGTTTAGAGAGAGGGGAAGGGAAGGAGAAAGGGAGGGAGAGAAACAGCAGTGTGAGATGGAAACATTGACTGGTTGCCTTTCACACGTATCCCGACAGGGGGACCAAACCCACAACCCAGGCATGTGCTCTGACTGGGAATCGAACCCACAGTTGTGGGATGACACCAAACCAACTGAGCGACACCAGCCAGTGCTTTTTAAAACTTATTGATTTTAGAGAGAGAGGTAGGGTTGGGGAGAGAGAGGGATTTGTCGTTCAGCTTATTGAACCTTCACAGGTTGATTTTTGTATGTGCCCTGACTGGAAACTGAACGTGCAACCTTGATGTATGGGAATGGCGCTCTAGCCCACCGAGCTACCCCGCCAAGGCTGCCACATCAGTTTTGTAAATCAACGGATAGAAGCACATTCTAATAACGAAAAGATTTCAATGACTTTTCATAGCTTGTGGGATAAAATCCAAGTGACTTAGTCCACCTTCGAAACCCACTTCCTGCCGCAGAGAAGCAAGGCAAGTCAGGCACTTGTCTCAGGCCCAAAATTTAAGGGACACCAAAAGCTCAGTAATCAAGAGAAGTAACATTTCGGTGCAATTTTTTAAAGCTATGTGAAAAATCCACGATGAGCACAAAATCAAAATTTCAAATAAACATAAGGATCAGCATCACTGATACCTTTTTTTTTAATTTTAAGATTTTATTTATTTTTAGAGAGAGAGGAAAGGAGGGAAACATCAGTGTGTGGCTGCTTCTTGCACGCCCCCTAGTGGGGGCCTGGCTCACAACCCAGGCATGTGCCCGACTGAGAGCTGAACCAGCAACACTTTGGTTCACAGGCGGGCACTTAATATGCTGAGCCACGCCAGCGGGGGCAGTCTCTTTGGCCTTAGCCCCCCACCCCACTATGGCTTGACACAGTTTGTTACTGACCTTGTCTCTAGGAAAACTTGATATTTGCTCATCACGGACTTTCTTACATTAATTTTTAAATCTTGCATTAAAATATTATATTGATTACTTGAGCTTTTGGCCTTAAATTTTGCACCCAAGGCAACTGTCTCATTTGCCTCACCCTCATCCTGGTTCTGTGCCCTGCTGTTGCCCAGGCTTCAGCCCACTGGACTACCGGCTTGCCCGCGTGGGCCCTCTGGGGCTCTGTCCCACCTGCACCTTCTCCTGTGTTCCTTCCGCTGCACGATTCGACCTGTCCCCAAACCCCAGCTTCCTGGTTGACCTTCAGGAGTCTGCCACTTCCTTTGATCCTGGTTAGGGCACAAACAAGAAGCAACCAATGAATGCATAAATAAGTGGAACAACAAATTGATGTCTCTCTCTCAAAAAAGAAAATTCAATAACAAAGTCAATGAAAAGTTCAGCAAGATTTCAGGGTACAATATCAATATGCAAAAGACAGATATATTTCTATACAATAGCAATAAACAATCAAAAATGGAATTAAGAAAACAATTCTGTTTATACTAGCATCGAAAACAATAAAACAGGAATAAATTTAACAAAAGAGTGCAAGAGTTGCACACTGAAAACTACAAAACGTCATTGAAAGGAATCTTGTGTTCATGGATTGAAAGACTTAATTTAGTTAAGATGGTAATACTTCCTCCCTGGCTGGGTGGCCCAGTTGGCTGGAGTGTCGTCTCATACACCAAGAGTTGCGGGTTTGATTCCAAGTCAGGGCACATACCTAGGTTGCAGGTTTGATCCCAGGTTGGGGCATGTGCAGATGGCAACTGATTAATGTTTTTCTCTCACATCAATGTTTCTCTCTCTTTCTCTCCCTTCCTTTCTCTCTAAAATCAATGAACAAATATATCCTTTGGTGAGGATTAAAAAAAAGTCGGTAATATTACCCAAATTGATTCCAGATTCAGCACAGTGCTAGAAAAGAACAATGTTGGAGGACATACTTCCTGATTTCAAAACTTACTACAAAGCTACGATAATCAATACTGTATGGTATTGTCATTAAAAATGTGTGTGTGTGTGTGTGTGTGTGTGTGTGTGTGTCTCAATGGAATAGATTTAAAAGTCCAGAAGTAGCCCTGGCTGCTGTGGCTCAGTGGATTGAGTGCCTGTGAACTGAAAGGTCACCGGTTTGATACCCAGCCAAGGCACATGCCTGGGTTGCAGGCCAGGTCCCCCATTAGGGGCATTTGAGAGGCAACTGATTTATGCATCTCTCGCACATCGATGTTTCTGCCCCTCTCTTTCTCCCTCCCTTCCCCTCTATCTAAAAGTAAATAAATAAAATCTTAAAATACAATAAAAAATGGGCAAGGATTTAAATCAACATCTGCCAAAGAAGGTAGAACAAATAGCAAATAAGCACATGGAAAGATCCTCACTATTACTAGTCGTCAGGAAAATATAAATCCAAACCACAATGAGATATGTCGTCACGCCCAGCAGAATGGATATAATAAAAAAGTCAGGTAATGACATGTGTTGGAGGCGATCTGGAGAAATCAGAACGCTGTGCAGTGCTGCTGGGAAGGTAAAATGGTGCAGCTGCTTTGGAAATAGTCTGGCAGTTCCTTAAATGGTTATACCCAGAGTTACCACATAATCCAGCAAACCCGCTCCTAGGTATACAGCCAAGAGAAATGAAACATACGTCCATATGGAAACCTGTGTATGAATGTTCTTAGTAGCATTACTCGCAACTGACAAAAAAGTGAAGCAACCTAAATGTCTATCATCTAATGTACGGATAAACAAAGGGTGGTCTGTCCACACAACGGTCTGTTATTCGGCCATAGAAAGGAAAGCAGGGTCGGTCCTGGTTAGGACTTGGATGGGAAACCGAAAGGAATGAAGTACTGACACATGGTACATCGCAGATTGATTTTGAAAACAGTGTAAGAAGCCAGATACAAAATCCCAGATATTTTATGATTCCACTTATATAAAACATCCAAAATTAGCAAGTATTGAGAGACAGAACGGAGATTACTGATTTCCAGGAAACTCGAGGCAGGGGGAATGAGGAGTGACTGCTAAAGGGTAGGCGCTTTCTCTGTAAAGCCATGAAAATGTTTTAGAATTGGATAGTTGTGATGGTCATACAACTTAGTGAATATACAAAAAACCCACCACTGAATTGCACACTTTAGTGAATTAAAAAAGGGGTTCTATGGAAAGCAACCTCACAGAGTGATCAGATCATAAATTTTTAGGTTTTACTTTTTTTAGAGAGAAGGGAAGGGAGGGAGAAAGAGAGGGAGAGAAATTTCAGTGTGGTTGCCTCTCACGCGCCCCCTACTGGGGACCTGACCTGCGACCCAGGCATGTGCCCTGATTGGGAATCAAACCGGCAACCCTTTGGTGTGCAGGCCGGCACTCAATCCACTGAGCCACACCAGTCAAGACCTGATCATAAATTCTTTACTGGGCAGGTCCTGGTGGGCAGTCACACCCCAGGCCTATAACTTTTTAGTGAAAGGGTTATCTCTGCCCTAAGTCAGCCCTGTCCATTGTTTTTGTGCATCTAAGTTAACACACCTTTGAAAATAACCACCCTCAAGAGAGCACATAATTATTACTATTACGTAATTAACTACCCTGTAATCCAAGCCCCGCCTTGCTTTTCCCACCTCCATGTAATCTTTCTTACTTTCCCTCTTTAATGTCTTTTTTTCCTCCTTACTCCAAACTCATGAGGTCATTTTGAAAATTAACTAGTATAATGAATGTAAAGTGCACGGTACTGTTAACGACGAACGGCACCAGATGTTAGACGTTGGTCCAGCAGCCTCTGTGCCTGAGTTCAGCTGGGAAAGAATTCAGAGCCAAGGAGCTCACATACGAGCAAAAGTTTACTTCCAAAGTTACAGCGGTAGAAGAAACAAGTTACAGAGGCGAAAGAAGGGCTCTTGGAGCTCAGGAGAAAGAAAGGTAAAGAAAGCGAGTCTGGGGCAAGGGCACTGGCACGCTGGGGCCGGGGAGCCCCTCCTGCATTTCCAATGCATAGGAAAGCTGCAAAGCCGTTATTCTCTGCAGCCTCTGAGATCTCGCTCCCCAGCGTATGTCCTCTGTTTGGCTCAGATAAACGCTCACAAAAGTTCTTTACAGGTTTACACGTTTCTCACGTCAATACTTTAAAAGGGTGACTTTTATGGCATGTGAATGATATCACAATAACAAATTCCATGTACAGATGTACGAACTGCGAGGAGAAATACCGCTCTCAGTGAACCAAGACTATTATTTGCAGACCTGCAGTGGAAGCTGAGTCAGAGGTAGCCTGGCAAACACGGAGGCCAACTGACTGCCTTCCCAATGTATCCAGAATCCCAACCCTCCTGACCATGGCCGCACCCTTTGAGGCAGGAGACAGCATAGGAAGAACACTGAGACTGCGCTGCTGTTACTGGCCAGCGTGTAGCATCCTGGTTGCCAGGAAACGCCTTTTAGCCCTTAGGTAGAAGGAACAGCAAACCCGGGCAGGGAGGAGGAGGAGAGACGTCTCACCCACTGACTCAGTGGCCCTGAGCCTGGTCCAATAAGATTGCCAGGTGTGCCAACACCTCGAGAAACACTGTCAGCACGGGAGGAGCGAAGCCTTGGAATTCTGTGTATCGTTTCCACTGTCTGGGAACGAAAGCCTTTGAAACTGCTTTCACCCCAAGGCCTGGAAGGCGAAAGAGGATCCACAGTGCCCAAAGGAAGGAGCCCATAAAACAACTTTGGTTAATTACCTACCTCTGTTTTAAGAGGGAGTTCCTAATGCTTAAAGAAAGAGCCCATAAGTAACTTTGGGAAAGTGACCCAACTGTAATTAGCTGCCTCCTGCCATGTATCTTTTTCACAAGATGAACAAATGGAGTGTAGGGCAAGATAAGGGTTCGAGCTAACAGACCCCCCCACACACATACCTAAGTTTGGATAGTCATGTCCCGCATGCCCCCCCCCGCCCCGCCCAAGGCTGACACCACCTTTACCAGTCAATCAATTTGTAAATTTTTTAGCCCCCTCTCACAAACTTTTATGTCCTCAGAACAAAGTACATGCTCTCTTGACTCTCTGGACATGCAGCCTTAGGCCACCGGGGCACTGGCCACCCGGGGGCGTGCCACCCTGCGTTGCCCTGAACCTATGCGCTTCGCGGCACTCCCCTGCCCCCAACCTTAGCCAGGCCCATTCTCTTCCATGGGAGCGGACCACTAATAAACCCTGATGGCACACTAATAGGCTTGCTGATCTGTAATTCTTCACCTGCGTCCGCAAGAAGAACCAGGTTTCTCCCGTTAACACCCTGGCAGTAAGATCTGTTTCCCCCTTCCTGCCTCTGCTTCCCAGTCTCATGATTTTGAAATCTCCAGACTCACCCAGCCACTCTCTCGCTTGCAGGCCCAGGTCTCATGTCTCGTCATGTGAGGACATGAGTGCGGTCATTGGATTCCCGTCGCCCGCGCCTCCCCCCGGCCCCCGAGATCACCAGCATCTCCAGAGCTCCCTGTGGGGCGCTGGCCTAGTCTGGTGGCTGGCAGAGCAGAGACTCAGCAGATGTTTCTGGAGTGAACTGGAGTCAGAAAGAGCCTCATTGCGACGGCGTTTAGGCTGAGGCCATAGGGGTCCGTGCAGGGGAGGGGACAGTGGTCTGGGCAGGCACAACAGCTCGCACAAAGGCCCCGGAGGGAGGAGGCTGGCGCCCTGTTGAGGGCTCAGGGGAGACAGGGGGCTTGAAGGCTTGGGATCAAGGGCAAAAAAGATCCACAGCAGAGCAGACTAGAGAGGCAGTCAGACGTTTGAAAGACTTTTGCAGGAGACACCTTTCATTGCAAGCAGCTGCTCAAAACTCTTCATATGCGTACTCAAGGGGATTCACTAGCTCTCAGCACTGCAAAGTTCTGGGCACCTCGGCACGCTTCAGGGCTGGCTTGATCCAGCAGCTCAAAGATATCATCTTGGTCTCGCTTCTGTCTCCCCCGCCCCCACCCCCCGCCACATCAGTGTCGCACTCAGGCTGGTTTTCATCAGTGTGGCAATGTGCCTCTCGCTGCGTTTCAAACAATAAACCTCCTGGCTACACATCTTAGAGTCAGGAGGGAGCAAGAAATGTCCTTCCCAGCTAAAAGAAAGTCCCCTCCCCTGTCCTTGGGTTATAGGCCCATGAAGAAACAAGGTAATGGGATGATGCTGATAAGCATGGGGCTGGGCCACCAGCCCTGAAGGGAATACAGCATCCCACTCCCCACCACCTGGGTGGGGCAGCACTTGGGCAGGTGGGTATCCAAAAAATAATCAGAGAAATGGTGAGACAAGAGAGAAGCATTGTGGGAGAGAACCACAGTAGCCAGAAAACTCAAACTCTTAATTTCACTGCCTCACCTCTACGGGGCATCTTCTCTACTTTCTAGAATTGTAAAGAGCACCCAGGTTCAGGTGTGACAGGTAAGTGCTGCCCTCATCACTGAGGTACTCCGTGACCTCACGCAGAATGCCCCTGCCCCCCCTGGGGGCTGGGGGTGGGGTGCTGTTTTCCCTTCAGTGAATGGAAAAGCTGGGGGACCTGGCTGGTCACTAGGCCAATTTTCCTGCTTACCCAAGGTCCTTCTTTCTGAAGAGAGGGGCAGTAGCCCGGGGTGGCCAGCAGGTGGCAGCACAGAGGCGATTCCTGGCTTTGCGGCAGCTCAGGAGCAGACGCTGGGTGAGGGCTGCTGGGTCTCCACCAGGATCCCACAGCCGCAGTGCTTTCTTGGGAACCCACGCTCTAAGCGCCAGCAGGCTGGCCTCGTGGGCTTGCGACTCACACTTAGAAGGGACCTGGGATTGGTTCAATGCTTTACTGCCGCCACCTTGAAGCCATAATAATTGTACAGAAGCCCTGCATTTTCATTTTGCACTAGGCCCCAAAATTGTGGTGTGGGTGGCCTCAGGGGTCTCCATCACCACGCTTTCCCACAAATGTGCTGGACGCTTCTCTTTGCCGTGCCTTTGCCCGGCCTCCTGGGGCTTCTGGCCGTGCTCGTCTCCCCCAGCTCGCCCTGCGCTGGGAGGCCTGGAGAGCACCAGGGCCCTGCAAGAGGAGGGTGTGACTCCTCCACCTGGGAAGACAGCAGCCTACGGGGGCGGATGGGAGGCCTCTGTGTAGCTTGGGGGTGTGGCCAGCAGGCTGCTGGTGATGCGCTCTGCTCAGGGGTCCCGCTGAGGCCTGGGAGCAGGCAAGGCACCCTCATTTGGCAGGTAAACAGGCTGGCTGGACACAGGCAGTCGGTCCATCTGGAGAGCCCCCAGCAGGGGCAGTGAGAACAGGGCAGGGACAGATGGCTGCAGGGCCCACCTTCAGCTGGTGCTTCCTGCCCTTTCCCACGGTGGCCGCGTTCTGGGTGGGGCAGGGCTAACGCAGAGGTTCAGAGGAAGAAACGTGGCCCAGGAGCTTCTGGAGGCGCCCGGGGTGCACACACAAGGCCTGGCCCAGACGGAGCACAGAGGCCTTACCAGGAGTCACCTGGAAAAGGAAGAGGACTGCCCCCAGGTGACCTCGGATGAGCTGGGGAGGCATGGGAGCTGGGCGGGTGGGGCATGAGCCAATGGAGGTCTTGAGTGTAACCCAGGAAAGAACAAGCTGCTGCATCCACAGAGGGCCCGGGGAAAACACAGCGTCATGGTTAGACGGTCACTTTACCAAGTGATCCTCCAATATTTCCAGTACCGCCTGGCACCAGGCATAGTTATTACAATATTATTAACTAGGATTCCTTTGCTGTACTTTACATTCCCACGGCAGATTTGAATTACCAATCTGTACTGTCCCACTTAATCCCTTTGATGCCGGGACACAAGAGTTGGACAATTTTAGTTTAGGTAATAGCTAATAAGCTTAGAATTCAATGCATGTAAAAGCTATTGCTCCAGGAACTGAAGGTATGACCCACCTTGACTCCAGGAGACCATAAAAGGTTCCACCTTTGCGCCTCGGAGGACTGCCAGCAATTCAAGACAGTGTCTCAGCCATCAAACTCCAGGGTGAGACACCCACCTCCCAGGACACAGATGAAAGAATGCTGCAGCTTTTATCTGATTAACTCTTTCCCTGAATTCCAAACTCCTTACCTACACTTTTCTTCTTATAAAAAGGGTCGGTTTAAAATGGAATTCAAGACGGTCTGTTAGGGTACATAACCTGCCGCCTTTTCAGGTCGTAGGCCGTCTGAAAAAAGTGCCCATAAAGCTTCAATCCCTGTCTCTGCTTATTGGGTCTGGTAGGTGACAGACAGCGTGAAAGATGGCTTTTCCCGGTTTCACCTTCACCTTTTTCACCCAGTCCCCCAACCCCATCCCCTCTGGCAACATTTACCCATTGTCTGCATTGAGTCTGTTCTTTTGCCCATTTTTAATTGGGCTGTTTGGGTTTTTGTTGTTGAGTTAGAGGAGTTTGGGTTTTATTACAAATAATGCAGGGAATCGTTGGAGGATGTTAAGCAGGGAAGCAATGTGACCTAATTTGGGTTTGTTTTATTGTTTGGTGACTATGTTGGGTGGAGAATGTTTTCAAAGTGAAGCAATTGTAGATGGAGACGCTAGGGGCAGGCTGTAAGTGGAAGGAGAACAGGGCCTGGAGGGTGGCCGTGGCCGAGGGAAAGGCTTGTTTTGGATCCTTTGGAGAACACAGCAGCAGGCACAGGACACTTGTGCGGCAGAGGCTGGCCAGCCACTCACCCTGCGCACTCCTCCGCCCGGGCTCGAGCCGCCGCACAGTCCCCAGACTCCCTTGGGACTAGACTGTGCTCATTTGACCAAGTTCTGGCCAAAGGCAGTGGCCAACGCATCTAGGCCCCTCAAAAGCTCCCATATTGGATCCTCCTTGTTCTTTCCTGGCCACTCACTGAATGAGGAGACTGCCAGGGACCCATAACGGGACCGAGGCACAGAATGGAGGGAGCCTGGGTCCCCACATGATCACGTGGACGGCTCTCTGACCCGCCATGACAATACTCCAAACTGTGGCCTGAGTGAGAAATAAACTTTTACTCTGTTGAGCTACTGTGGATGTGGGTCCGTCTGTTCCGAGGGCGAAAGTTAACCTGAGACGCTGGTTAAATAAATCCTGTACAGCATACAACTCTACAGCTGTAAAGCCAGTGAAGCGGCTCTTCGTTGCTGACGTGGAATGATCTCGGAAAGGACAAGTCAGAGAGCCACCATTTACTGTTGTGGCACCATTTGCCGAGCAGGCCTACGACCTCATTAGGCATAACTGCCATTTTACTCTCCTGTGTTTATGTCCCCAGGACTGGAAATGACTGGAGAGCAAGAACAGAACGTGACTGGCCACCTCCCGCAGCAGCAGGCAGAAGGTAACATTGGAGCAAACTGCAGCTTATGCAAAACCAACCGAAACCTCCTGTATTACAACGCCCCCAACAGCCCAGTGGCCATACAACAGTACCCACCACACTCACACCTTTTTATAATCCAATAAGAACTCAAAGCGCCTACCCCTCACTGCTGGTGTATCTCTCCACACCGGGCCCCTTGCCACTCTTGGACAGTGAATAAAACTTTGCTCTCTGCATTTTCTTCTCTTTGTGAATTCTTTCACAGCCCAGGTCACCAACCACGCCAACAATCTCCAAGATACTCTAAATGAAAAAAAAGCAAGGTACAGCCCTGACCAGTGTGGTCTGGTTGGAGCATCATCCCGTAAAGGTTGCAGGTTGGTTTGATTCCCGGTCAAGGGCACGTGTGTAGGTTGCGGGTTCAGTCCCTGCGACTCTTACGAGAGGCAACCGATCAATGTTTCTTCTCACATGGATGTTTCTCTCCCTCTCTTTCTCCTTCCCTTCCCCTCTCTCTAAACATAAAATCGTAACCAAAAAAAAAAAAAAAGTAAGGTACAGGGGAACATGTAAGAACATGTATAACCTGCAAGTTTTTGTGTGAAAAATAATATAAACAATTCCTTGTTCATGCACAACAATGGAACCAATAATGCTGCGTACTCCCATATGGAGGAGCTGAGGGCTAGGGGATGCGTTAGAGACCTTGTGATTTGTACCTGTTGAATTCTGAACCGGGTGAATGTGTTTCCTAATTTAAAATTTTAGTTTTTTGTAGGACTTTATTTATTTTTAGAGAGAGGGGAAGGGAGAAAGAAACAGAGAGAAACACCGATGTGTGAGAGAAACATCGATTGGTTGCCTCTCGCATATCGCCAAATGGGGACCTGGACCACAACCCAGGCATGTGCCCCGACTGGGAACTGAATCAGCAACTTTTCAGTTCGCAGGCTGTTTCTCAATCTACTGAGCCACACCAGTCAGGCCTAAAATTTTAGTGTTAATAAGAAAATGAAAAGGAGTATACCAGAGATGTGGGCATGTTTAAATATCGGCGGAAGGAGCCAGTACAAACGAAACCCCCCCAGTACAGAGAGCTAGAGGCTGGAGGAAAGCCCGGAAGACGCAGGGATGGAGCCTGGGGCCGCCAGGGCAGGAAGGGAGGAGGCCGGGGATGTAAGGGTCCTGGCAAGCGTGTAATAGCAAACAGGAAGGCAGCTTGGATGGGCTCTTCTCAAACAGCTTTGATTTAGGAAGTGAAGTTCCCAAATGAGAATGAGAAGAGTGGTAGGTTTGATTTGACCTGCAGGGCAGAATAGGGCGCCGTCGCATGGGCAACCGGGCAAGCAGAACAGAAGCAGACTCATAGATACATTTCAACCGTTGCCAGAGGGGAGGGGGGTTGGGGAGGATGGGTGAAAAAGGTGAGGGGATTAAGAAGAGCAAACTGGTAGCTATAGAACAGTCATAGAGATGTATTGGGTTTGCCAAAAAGTCCAAAATAAAAGACACATTTTTCATTTTCACCATAACTTCATTGATTCGGATATTTTGAGTACGTCGCCTCTCCCGCTATCGGCTTCCAGTGGGTAGAGGCCAGGGGCGCTGCCAAACATCTTCCAGAGCGTGAGCCAGCCCCGCAGCAGAGAATTCTTTGGCCAAAATGTCACTGGTACCAAGGAACTTTGCAAACCACTTTTGACACATTTGATCAGTCGCAGCACCTTCTCCATACACTGCATAAATCTTTTTTTTGCATTTCAGTTGTGTTTTTACCTTTCTTGAAATAATAGAGTATAATACTCTGAAAATGTTGCATATCTTCTTCCATCTTCGATATTAAAACAGCTGCACAAAAATTCACCCATTTTGATAAATTTTTTTAAAACGCATGCTGATATGACAGCTGTCACAATACAATCTAACGAAATTGTTTTAAACGAAGTTAAAGACAACTAAGCACGGCTCGAGCCATCGTATGGAAAAAACGTAGAGGACTTTTTTTGGCCAACCCAATACAGTACTGGATAGGAAATATAGTCAGTTATATTGCAATAATTGTGTATGGTGTTAGATGGGTCCTAGGTCTATTGGGGTAACCGCTTCATAAGTTATAGAAATGTCTAATCATTGGGTTGTACACCTGAAACTAATGTGGTATTGTACATCAACTATAATTGAAAGAAAATACTTTAAAAAGAAATTAAAAAATACAACATGATAGACCAAAACAAACTCAGCCTTGAGCCTGGAAGACTGGCAGGTGTTTAGGATTTACTGTGAGTGAGGGAATGAGGGGGAGGGGGGCAGAATTCAAAATGGTCCATATCGAATGCATTCGACCGTATAAAATAGCGCAGAGACAACTGAAAGAAAGCATGCCTCAGTGTTGACGGGGGTTACCTCTGGTTGTAGAGATTACAGGTTTTTCCCTTTATTCCTTTATGTTCTCCAAAATATATACTACTGTTACAATATGTATTACTGTTTCCGCAGTAGTGAGCAGTCATGTCCCAGTTTCGGTTATGGCCTTCTCCCCAGAAAACTACGCATAAGCTCTTACATACCATAGTCAGCCCCCTTGCGGGGGCGGGGGTCAGGGGGGGGGTATCCGAATGCAAAGGGCTGTTCCTCCCTGCCTGCAGGGGGCATGATGGCTCTGGGGTTAGCCACAACTAGCTGTAAGATGAGCAACAACATTAAAATTTCAATAGAAATGCGCAAATTCAAAATGGAAGCACCGAAAAAAGAAGCCCAGAGGCCAGTATTGGCTATGCCACCCCAGCTCTGTCCAAGGAAGAGGGTTATTCTGGCCTGAGCCCCACAACTGAGTGCTGTCACAGGTCTGTCATTCTTGGGGAGAGGGTTGCACTAGGCATCTAAACATTCATCTACTTTAAAAATAAATAAATAAAATCTTAAAATATATATATATATATATTCCATTCATCCAGCCAACTCCCTGGTTCACATCCCTGGCTCACAAGTGCCTTTAGGAAAAAATGTGGCTGCTTTTAGGGCAGACGTTTTTATTTTTATTTTTATTTTTTAAAAGATTTTATTTATTTTTAGAGAGGGGAAGGGAGGGAGAGAGGGAGGGAAACATCAATGTGTGGTTGCCTACTGGGCACCTGGCCCGCAACCCAAGCACGTGCCCAGACTGGGAATCAAACCGGCGGCCCTTTGGTTGGCAGGCTGGCACTCAGTCCACTGAGCCACACCAGCCAGGGCGCAAGCAGGATTCTTTATTTAAGGTACCTTTCCCTAATGGGGATAAAAAGTTTCCTTAAGGCACATTTAAGTGTTCCTTACCTCTTGTAAAATAATTCAATTTTAGATTAGCAAAGCTAAAAGGTTATTTCTCCTTACACATTTATTCTTCTCTCAGAAAAAAGTCCAGCGCTGCTATAAAATTGACTTTAATCCTCATCAAGTCTAACTTTGCTCTTTTGGTGACACAGCTACAAACATGAATTTTTAAAAGTTAAGGAATTTTAAAGCATGAGTTCATGTACAGCTCACCAGTCAGGCACAGTTTGTTGGCAAAAACAAGGTCTGACATAGGAAAGTGGTCCTCTACTTCAGTGGGTAGGGCACAGGTTTTTAAACTTGTATAATTCTAAGGACCAGAAAGGTAAAGCACAGGAGAAATAAACTGCTAGGGTCTAATCACACTTTACTTTAAATGTTTTAAGGTATAAACACGTGATGCCAGAGATTTGACATTGAAAAAATGTAGTTTGGAAACAGAAATAATTATCCAGAATTTTGTAATTCATTACTCCTTAGATTTGAAAGCTGAACTCAGACATTCCTTTCTGATGCCCCAAGGTGTCAGTCAACACCAGTCTGGGAATGTGGCGTAGCATTCATCTTTGAGTCCTTCAACTGGGAGCAATATTTAGTTTTATTTCGTTTCATAACAGAGAACAGCTGCTCACAAACACAGGTACTTCCAAATATGGACAGAGTCTTTGCGCAATGGTTTTTATATTTCGGGAAACCATTCCCAAGATATCTGTAGAATTCTGGGATTCCACCATCATCATATTTAGTTTTCAGTATAGTATTGCACTACAATTCAATAACCTCTGTTTATAGCTCTTCATCGACATTATTAATATTGAGAAAGGTGAGCTGTACAGTATTAGTTCATTTTCATACAGTTTGAAAATCAGAGAACCTTTTTTAGAACTCAGTCTTCAACTCTTTAAGTTTTTGAATGTAGTTCAGGGCATCGCTTTCATTTTCAGAAACTAATTTCAGCATAGGGAAGTGGGCCAAATTGTTCCTTGCCAAATGTATTTCCCGAAGACACAATTTTGCAAGAAAAGAGTGAGGTGCATCATACATTTCTGTAAGTATTTGTGCATGCCCTTGCAGAGAGATATCCAACATGTTTAGATAGGTCACGATGTCAACCAAAAAGGCTAAGTCTTTGACCCAATCTTTGCTAGTAAGCTGAGGCACAGGTTTTCCTTTAGAAGACATGAAAAAGTCAGTTTCTCCCAACAGTTCAAAAAACTGCCTTAGAACCATACCACGACTCAGCCACTTAAGTTCCACAGAACCGAACAGGTTTCTACGCTAAGCATCTAATTCACTGAACAAAGCACTGAACTTCCTGTGGTGCGAGCCACGGGCCCGTGTCCAGGCTGACGTAAATTACTATGCCCATCACATGATCCATCTTTAACTTTTTAGCACAAAGAGATTCCTGGAGAATGAGGCCATGCACAGATGTAAGTTCTATGTTTTTGCAAAGCCCCGACACTTTTTTTTTTCTTTTTAAAAAGATTTTATTTATTTATTTTTAAACAGAGGGGAAGGGAGGGAGAAAGAGAGAGAGAGAAACATCAATGTGTGGTCGCCTCTCACATGACCCCCAGTAGGGACCCGGCCCGTAACCCAGGCATATGCCCAGACTGGGAATCGAACCGGTAACCCTTTGGTTCGTAGGTCGGCGCTCATCCCACTGAGCCACACCAGCCAAAAAGTCCTGACACTTTAGATTTAAGTTCTGTAACAAGTTGTTTCCCACAAACCAGTGCAGAATTACCATCTCTGCTAATGCTTACTAATTTTGACCACTCTACATTAAGTTTTTTAAGACTTTTCTCAACACATAAAAATAAGTCATTTCCTGATGTGCCTGTCAGGGGTATCATGTCCGGAAGTTCCTTGGTTACATCAAAAGTTTCATCAACACCACGAATAAACAGAGCTCACTGGGGGGCTTTACTTATATAAGTGCGATCATGGGCTGTGATGGAGAAAGCCATGAATGATTTAGCTCTTTCTTGTACCGTGTCCTGGAAGCTCTCCGTCACACCGTCCCCATGCTGCACAACGACATTGCCAGTGAGTCTTATACTGGCAAACCCTCGCCTCCGTTCAGGGCACATAATTTCAGTGGCACTCAACAGACATTCCCTTATAAACTCTCCATCTGCAAATGATTTTAATGCCCAGGCAATTTTCTCACTTAATATGTAACCACATTTCATAGCAGCATCGTTCATTTTAGTCACATTCAAAAGCAAATCATGTTGGAATTTCAGTCTTTTTTTCAGCTCACTCAGTTTTTTCACTGCACATCTTTTCTGAACACTCATTGTGGTCCTTACTGTGCTGGGCTTTGTAATGGTCTCTCGGCTATGTTCTGTTGATGCAGACAGACTTTGTTTGCATATTAAACATGTAGGGACATTCTTTACCTCCACAGAGAAATAAGCTCTCTCCCATTTTTTTGAAATGTGGGGCTTTTTTGTTCTCTCTTTTGTTTTCCCACTTTTGGGAGAGACAAATGTATGAGAAATATTAAAATGCCATCTTTACCAACAGGAAAAAAGCACTACTTTGTAAGAAAAAGTATAAATTATTTTTTCTTTTTTAAAGATTTTATTTATTTATTTTCAGAGAGAAGGGAAGGGAAGGAGAAAGAGACGGAGAGAAACATCAATGTGTGGTTGCCTCTTGCACGCCCCCCAACTGGGGATCTGGCCCACAACCCAGGCATGTGCCCCAACCAGGAATCAAGCTAGTGACCCTTTGGTTTGCAGGCTGGCACTCAATCCACTGAGCCACACCAGCCACAGCATCCTGGCAAGTCTTAATCTACAGAGCTGTCACCTGGTTTACCTCTGCAGGTTCTGTTCTTTCTGTCCTGTCTTCTTGACCTTGGCTTTTCTCTCCTGCATGTTCCAGAGCTACAGCAAGCCCTCCAATCCCTGCGCCCTGCTTCTCTTCCAAGGCTCCCTCTGCATCAGTGTGTGACATGAAGGCACTGTAGACAACCCTGCAATTGTGGGGGTGGGGTAGGGAGAGAGAAGAAAGAACAGTCAGCATTTAGTACTTTTATTTACATCTTTTGAATTAGAAATACACACACAAGACTCAAAATGCAAAAGGTGGATATCATGAAGTCTTCCTTCTGCCCACTTTCTATCCTTAGAGGAAATAAGCTATACATATAAAAGCAAATGTACACATGTACATACTCTATTTTTTTAAAGTTTTATTGGGATATAGCTTACACATCACAAAATTCACCCATTTAAAGTGTACAATGGTTTCTAATACATTTACAGAATTGTACGACCATCACCATAATCTAATTTTAGAACATTTTTATCATCCTCAAAAGTATCCCTCAGCAGTCATTCCTCGTCCCCCCATTCACTCCCGTTCTGCAGCCACAGACAACCACTACAACACTTTCTGTCTCTATAGATTTGCCCGTTCTGGACATTTCATACAAATGGGGTCATACAGAGGTGCGATATTTTGTGTCTGGCTTCTTTCACTTAGCCTAATGCATTTGAGCATTAGCAGCTGCATTATTTTGCTTTCCCACCAGCGATGTACAAGGTTTCTAATTTCTCCACATCCTTGCCCACACTTGTTATTGTCTTTTATTTATTTATTTTTAGAGAGGGGGAAGGCAGGGAGAGAAGGAGAGAAACATCAATTGGTTGCCTCTCACGTGCCCACAACCAGACGCCTGGGCCACAACCCAGGCATGTGGCCTGACTGGGAATCGAACCAGTAACCTTTCGGCTCACAGTCTAGCACTCAATCCACTGAGTCACACCAGCCAGGGCCTGTCTTTTTTATTACAGCCATTCTAGTGGGTGTGAAGTGGTATGACATCATGGTTTTGATTTGTAGTTCCCTGATGACATATTTTATGTGCTCTCTTATTTGGAGAAATGTCCATTTGCATCCTTTTAATTGGGTTGTCTTTTTATTATTGAGTTGTAAGAGTTCTTTACATGTTCTTAATACAAGTCCCTTATCAGATATACGATCTGCAATTTTCTCCTAGTATATAGAGTTTCTTTTGACTTTTTGGATAGTGTCTTTTGAAGTGCAAATGTTTTTAATTTTGATAAAGCCTAACTTCTCAATCTTCTGTTTTATTGTCTGCAATATCCTAATCTCATATCACAAAGATCACAAAGATTTTTCACCTCTGTGTTTGTTTGTGTTTTTTTAAAGATTTTATTTATTTATTTTTAGACAGAGAGGGAGAGAGAGAAAGGGAGAGAAACATCAGTGTGTGGTTGCCTCTCACGCACCCCCTACTGGAGGACCTGGCCTGCAACCCAGGCATGTGCCCTGACTGGGAATTGAACCGGCATCCCTTTGGTTCACAGGCCGACACTCAATCCACTGAGCTACGCCAGCCAGGGCTACACCTGTGTACTGTTCCTAAGTTTTAACACTTATATTTAGGTTTCTGATCCATTTTGAGTTATTTTTGTGTATAATGTGTCCTCCATCATGTTTTTACATAAAAAGTAGAATACTATACACACTGTTTCATATTTTGTCTTTTCACTTAATAATGTATATAGTGAAGATGATTTTCCATCAGTACAAAAAAGACTATTTCACATCTTTTTTACTAACCAGTTTCCCACTGATAGATATGCAGGTCAATTTTAAGCCTGCATCGAACAGCACCAAAATAGCCCTGGCTGGGCTGCTCGGCTGGCTGGAGCATCATCCCATACCCAAAAAAGGTTGTGGGTTTGAGTCCCGGTCAGGCATGTGCAGGAGGCAACTGACAGATGTTTCTCCCTCTCCCGCTCTCTCAAATCAATAAACATATCCATGGGTGAAGATTAAAAAAAGAAATAAAAATGAAATAAACATTTATTTAAAAAACAAACAACAATGCTTGTCTGCGTCCGCCTGCAGGATGAATCCTTAGGACTGAAACTGCAGGATAAGATGGTCTGTGCATCTACAACTGTTGACACTTCCAAGGAACTGATCTTGGCAGAGACTGTGCCAACTCCACTTCTGCCTATGGGGGAGGGGTGTGTTCGCTTCCCTGCAGCCTCTTCAAAGCTGTGGTGACCAATTTTTTCATCTGTGAATATCTGATAGGTAAAAAGTTGCACCTCAGTGTAGTTTTAACTTACAACTCTTTCATTATGAGAGAGGATTCCTTTTCTATGAACTGTTTGTAATCCAGTTTTTGGTTTGTGTGTTTGTTTTTACTGGGTTGTTGGTCTTTTTCTAATTCATTTGTTAGGTGCACTTTATATGCCAGCAAAATCCACCCTTGGTTTTGATAGGAATTACAAATTATTTTTCCTGGTTTGTTACTTGTCTTTTGACTTTGCTTATGGGGCTTCCCCCTCGCCCCACATAGAAATAATTTTTGTCTCTGCAGTCAAATTTAGCTACCTTTTCTTTGGGGACTTCCAGGGTTTGTGTTATATTTAGAAAGGCCACCCTCTCTTGCAGATTATTAAAAACAAACACAACACAAACATTCTCCATGTCTTCCTCCAGTACTTTATAGTTTCATTATTTTCAATGTAATCTGTCATGAATCTGTCATTTACTCTGGTGAAAGACATGGGTAAGGACGCACTGAGTAAGAATATTCGTGAAGATAATGCACCGCTCTCATTGCTAACGTAGACACTATGCTTTATTTCATGTGGTCCTGGATTCCTTGGTTTCTCCTAGAACCCCTTTGTAATAATTTTTTTTTTAAGTTTTATTTATTTATTCTTAGAGAGAGGGGAAGGGAGGGAGAAAGAGAGGGAGAGAAACATCAATGTGTGGTTGCCTCTCGGGCGCCCCCCAGTGGGGATCTGGCTCACAACCCAGGCATGTGTCCTGACTGGGGAATCAAACCAGCGACCCTTTGGTTTACAGGCCAGTGCTCAATCCACTGAGCTACACAAGCCAGGGCCCCTTTGTAATAACTTTTCATATAAAGGAATGATTCTAAAGATTTAAGTATATCTAATTACAATGTAATTAAAATAACATTAGAGAATTAATATAGCTTTGGGCAAGAATTTATTTTTTAAATTTTTATTGTGTTTATTGGGGTGGCCTTGGTTAATAGAAGTATATAGGTTCCAGGTGCACAATTCTGTAATACATCACCTGCATATTGTACCGTGTGCTCACAACACAAAGTCAAGTCTTCTTCCATCTCTGTTTACCCGCCCTTTACCCTCTCCTATCTCCCCCCACGTCCCCCTTCGCTCTGGTTAGCACCGTGCTGCCGCCTGTGTCAGCAATTTCTGTCTGGTCCTTTGCCAGTGTTGCTGACCGCCAGCACAGGGTGCCACCAATCTCACAGCAAACACTGCTGCCAGTCTGGGGTTTCTGCTTTCAGTCTTGTGCTCCCGCTCTGCAGGATTCTTCTCTAGAGATTACGTTCATTAGAATCTACTGGTGTGAATTGTCTCACTGCGTACCTACGCCCACCAAATTAGCTCAAATGTGTCTGTAATCCTGCCGCTCAAGCGCCACCTCATTCAGAATCCCTGCAAGGTGCATTCCATTCCATCCTTCCTAATCTCACCATTTTCACCTTCTCATTCTACTGAAGCCTAGACACATAGTGATAATTTTCATTAATTGCTCACAGCATAAATAACAGACCAGTTCAATGTTCTGCTTTGGCCCCAGTCCAGGCAAGTCACAGAGCATGTTATTTTACTACAGCCGGCCTGGGAGAGAGAGAAATGAAGACAGTCTGTGACTGAATTCTCTCAGTCTTCATTCAGTCTTGTATTTAGCAGAATAAGTCTCCGTTTCTCTAAGACACCAGTACAGTTTTCTACAGCGGTTTGGTTGTCCAGGCATCAGTGATTTGGGGGACTGTAATGAAATTCTGTCATGTTTGAATCCAGTAGACGTGCATTTTTTTAAAAAAGATTTTATATATTTTGTGGGTGGCGGGGGAGAAGGAGAGAAACATCAACTGGTTGCCTCTTGCACACCCCCAACTGGGGTCCTGGCCTGCAACCCAGGCATGTGCCCTGGCCAGGAATTGAACCTGTGACCTTTCAGTTCCTAGGCCGATGCTCAATCTCACTGAGCCACTCTAGCCAGGGCGACATGTATTCTTTTTCAGTACAAAGCACAAAACATACCTTTTACTCATCCCATCCTTGCTCAGAAATCTGATTTGAAAAGCATCCTCAAACACCTCCTTTAGTTCATGCTGAGTGACTTTATCAGGCAGGCTCTTGATCGAAAATGTTTTGGCATTTTGTTCTACATAAACACAAAAGAAAATCCTCAGTCTGCGTTTAGCTCTCATAAGCATCAGAAGTTCTCTAAGAGAGAAAAAATACTTCACGAGAATTGGAGAGTGGAAACAGCAACGGACATCCCTTCCAACACTGGAGCTGAACGGATATTTGAGCACACAGGCCGGGCGAGGGCCCGGGCTCCGTGCCAGCTGTGAAAATGTGGGCTCGGCCTCTGCTCTCAGAGCTGTGGTCTTTTGGGGGAAAACCTAGTAGCTAGTAACAAATCGTCCCATAGTGACAAATTGTGGTAAGTGCCAGGAAGGAAAAGTCAAAGGGGAAATGAGAATATCTAGTGGAGAAGACATAACCTAGTCTGGGGTCGGGAAAAACTTTCCGGTTCTGAGGAGGTGACCTTTAAACTGGATGGGCTGCAAGTAGCCAGGGCGCGCGTGAGTCCTGGCACAAACATTCAGACAGAGAAGGTGAGGTAGGTAATGACAGAGAGTAAGGCAAAGACACTATGACAGAGAAGGTGAGCCATGCAGCTAGGGCACATGGACGGGAGAGCGAGGAAGACGCAGTTTGTGCTGGAGAAGTCGGTGACCCCTTGGTAACTGAGGGGCACAGAATAAGAAAGGAGATGCTATTCCGGTCTGGCGCAGCGTCTTCTAGACACACGGGTATCTATAAACAAATTATCTTGTTTGCATACCTTTCTTTGTTTCCTTTCCGTTTGGTTTCCTCGATTTAAATTCACAGCCAAGGACCTCTGTATCACTGAGTTCCAGGGCTTTTTCCTGGTCGTCAGCAGACTTAAAATTCACATAACCACATCTCCTACAGAGATGAAGAAGAAAAGGGGAAAACGCACAGGTAAGAAAAACCAAGAGGCACATGCCTCCTGGTTGGCTCATCACACTGGATATGAGAGTGGAAATTAGCATTGAGTCAAAAGCAGCTGCTGAATTTACAGTTTCAAACCAAGGCTCCAACTGGCAGTAACCGTGCCGTGGAATAACCGGGGAGCAATGGTTCTCACCAGAGCATCTAGCGATGTCCTGAGACATTTTTGGCTGTCACAACTAGGGGAGTGCTTCTCACATCTCGTGGATGGGACAGCCCCGCACACCCAGGTCACCAGTGCCGAGGACGTGATGCCATTCTGGAGCAAGGACTGTGGGTCTGCGCTGATTCACCTGGTGAACTCTCCTGTTTAACAACTGATCGCGTTTAACCAAAAGCCACGGAAAATGAGCTTGAAATGATACGTTTTTGAACCTTTGTTCTAAGATGCAGCCATCTGCATTAGTGTGTTGGAACACAAAAATAACATTCCTAATGTGGAATTGTTAACAAACTCAAGGGCTGTTCCAGTAAGAATTTTTTCTTAATGCAAAAGGAATCCTTGTCTACGGCAAACGCAACAATATTCCAAAGTACAGCTAGCGAAAACTGAAAGAGGAGCCATGCGACAGGCTCTGAGCCACAGGGCTGGGCTCAAACCCTGGCTCTGTCCCTTTCTAACTGTGTGACATTGGGCACGTAGCTTAACTTCTCTGCACCTCAGTATCCTCTTCTGCAAAAGGCGGGGGTGACGACAACGATCGCCGCCGAAGACTGTCTTACGGATCCAGTGAGTTACATAAGGGACTAAGAACAACCCCTGGAACAGTGAGTGCCCACGAATGTTTACTATCGTCAGCTTTTCATTTTTGCCTAAGAGATTCTGAGTCCTGTGAAACGCTCTCAGGCCTCAGACATATGCTTCTGATGGGACAGAAGTGAGAAAAGAAGAAATTCAACTCAGCGAAAAAGTAGAACTGATACGGAACCTGTATTTGCCACCAAAGCTAGGGGTTTTGTGATTAAATTTGTGACTTAGTTAAAATAACATTGCTCACAGATGGAAAATCATGAAAACATGTTTCTGTAAAGACTTGGAAGATCTTGGGATTACTTTAATATTTTGATTGGAAAAATTGGATGACAAAATTTAATATAACGAATTTACTAAACAAGCCACCGAAGGGTTTTAAATACTCATTTTGAACTACAAGAGACTGAGGCAAGCCCTGGCTGGGTAGCTCACTTGGTTAGAGGATGACCTGATGTGGAAGGTTGCGGGTTCGGTCCCCGGTCAGGGCACATACAAGAATCAACCAATGAATGCATAAATATAAGTGGAACAACAAATCAGCCTCTCTCTCCCCACCCCCACCCCCTGGCCCCAGCCCCTTTTTTCTCTCTCCCCAAAATCATTAAAAAGAAAAGAGAGAGAGAGAGACTGAGGTCAAATCCTTCCCAAGGGTGAAGAGCAAGTGACAAAAGGATGTGACAAGAGAGAAGTCTAGTAACCCATGGAGAAACAGAAAGTGACTGGGACTGCTAAATTCTCCCGGGATTGAGTGCTAGGTTGATAAACTCTTAACAACATTCTTAATTTATCAGTATTTACCTGGATGAGCTGACTCGGACATCAACAACTGTCAGTTCATTTTTAGCAAACTATTCCAAGACCAGTTTTTAGTTCAGTAGCAGTTCTGTTGAAATTCAGATTTGCAACAAAATCTGAAAGTTACAGGTGGTTCAGCTGCTATACAAAAAGGTAAACAAAACAAAACAAACCACAACTCAATAAGCAGTTTAGGCAGAATGAGGCTAAAAGAAAATTCCATTAAAGACTGGCATACTGTAACACCAGGCTGCAGTTAAAAATCCTTGTTCATCACGTAAGATTTGGTTTTCACCAAGATGGAATTTTCTCTGTTTCCTATAGTTTAAAACACAGCCACAATGCATATCAACACCTACGTGGATCTCCCTAGGGTGAATTTCTCAATGTGTATGTAGTAAGGGGGCTCCCAGCACCAGAATCACCTGGCATGCTCATCTAAAGGGAAAAAGAGAAAGAGCCCTGGCTGGTGTGGCTCAGTGGATTGAGTGCCAGCCTGCAAGCCAAAGGGTCGCCGGTTCGATTCCTAGTCAGGGCACGTGCCTGGGTTGTAGGCCAGGTCCCCCAGGTCCCTCATGAGAGGCAACCACACACTGTTGTTTCCCTCTCTTTCTCTCTCCCTTCCCCTCTCTTTAAAAATAAATAAATAAAATCTAAAAGAAAAAAAGAAAGAAAACAAAATTCTCGGCCTTCACTTGGAGCTATCCAATCAGAATCTCTATAGGGAAGGATCTAAGTTTCTAGAAGTATGCGAGCTGCAAGCTGCTGCCCTAGGAAAATATACCAAATCAAGTACTGTTTAGGTGGCTCTCCGTGCCCTTAAGAGTCCCAACTCTTTGCCTACAAGCAAAATACCAAAGGCAAAGGCTCCCGCACAGGCAACTGGGACACACACAGGAGAGCCGAGCCCCAGAGACTGGATCCCATGCTTTCTAACTATACCATCAATTTCCACACCACAGCTACTAATAATTGGACGTGGAGTTATAAGACTAAAGGCAAAATTTTAGCAGAACATTGAAGGACGTCCCACCACACAGAAAAGGACAAAATGAAGAACTATGGGCGATGGATCGCCATGCGAAAACACAGTGAGAAGAGAGATACATGCAAAACAAGGAGAGAGGCCTCAAAAGAAACCAAACCTGCCAACAACTTGATCTTTGACTTCGGGCCTCCAGTTGTCTCAGCCACCCAGTCTGTGATATTTTATTATGGCAGTCCTAGCAAACTAATATAACCGAGGCAAGTAATACAATGCAATTAGCATTACTGGTTTTGAGCAAAATTTATAGGCAAACAGATGAGGGACCAGTTCACCTGCCGTGAGACTGATATGGGACCAGGGAGCACATGCAAAAGAAACTAAGGTTTGAATTAAATAATTTCAGTGACCCAATATTAGGGTATGGTTACCTTAAAAGTTAATATAACTGTGATAATACTTCTATATGCAACCCTAGTCAGGGTAAACCATTACAGGCACCACATTTTAGAAAGGAAAGACCGAGGGTTACCAGCATGGATAGTCTACAACCCTATCACATGCATTTCAGCCTAATGTGACAACTCCTGTTTTCTCCCAAGCTAACCCATGCTGGGATCCAAAACAAAAGGCGCCCTCACCAAGCATTTTCTGGCTCTGATTGGCACGGAAAGCTCGTGCAATGTCTTTTGAGCATCACAGCAGCGTAGATGCCCCCTTAACTGTGTCTACTCTGTCTACGGCCAGATTAAATGACAGTCTCAATTCCAAATGAGACCTATACATTGATGCCCATGAAATGCCAAATATGCGTAGCTAGCGCGCTGCTCATTGGCACTCCTGGTATACCCGTGCAGCTCTGTTTCCATGAGCTGAGCTGTATCCTTCATAAGCGTCAGCTGCCTTTGTGCACAAACCTGTACAAGCATATGACCGCTGTATTTGCAGTTTCGATTACATAATAAACATCATATAAGCCAATCAAGGTAAAGAAAAAAGTAAGTTAATGAATCTGTAAAAACAAAGAATGCTTTGGACGTACTTGATAAGGCTTAAAAAACTTCAGTCAAATTAAGCAAGCATAAAAGAATGGGACAATGCAAAAATACAGGTGTCTATACTGAAATGGCTTTATTAGGGTTTTAAAAATAATTTTAAAAAAGACTTTATTTATTTATATTTTTTAGACAAAGCCATTTATTGAATGGCTTTATTAGGGTTTTAAAAATAATTTTAAAAAAGACTTTATTTATTTATATTTTTTAGACAGAGAGAGAGGGAGAAAGAGAGGGGGAGAAACATCAACGAGTGAAACACGGATCGCTTGCACAGCCCCTACTGGGGACCGGGCCCCCAGTCCAGGCCCGCGCCCTGACCAGGAACCACACCGGGGCCTTTCGGTTCACAGGCGGCACTCAGTCCACTGAGGCACACCAGCCAGGGCTTCTTATTGGGGTTTTCTTTTCTGTATTTTGTTTGTTTGTTTGTTTATTATTGGGTTTTTAAAGTTTTGCTTTGCTTTAACAACACAAACTTTAAACTGCAGAAGATGCATGGTAGGTGTCCTTTATACAGGGAAGATCAGCTACTACAACAGTCAACCCAAAGTCAAGGCAAGGTTTTAGTCCCACAAGAACAGACTGGCAAATGAATACATATTTCAGGTGTTTTAAATTAAAATCAAAGGCGTGTTTTACTTTTGACTGACTAAATAGGGTTAAAGAAAGTTTCTATTATAAAACTAGGGACTCAAAGTGGACAATAAATACCTGCTGTCTGCTTCTCAGAATGGGGTGCTTGGAGAAAGGCTGAGAAATAAACAAGGAAAAAGTAGGGACTTTGGATTCGGCAGAAGTATGTATAATCCCCAGTTCTGTCACTTATTAGTTGTGAAACCATGAGCAATTTAGTTAATGGCTAAATCTGATTTCTGGCCTATAAAATGGAGCTAATGATGCCCCCCTAATATGGTCGTGAGGATGACATGAGATAATGCAAATGCCCCAGCATAGTGGTTGCACACGTGGAGCGTCCCATATTCATTAGGTGTGAACCCACCCACTAACCCACCTCGATTTTTTTAGGACTCAGCTTAACCCTGTCTGTATTCAAATATCAATGCAGAGGCTCCCAGACAAAAACAGAATACAGTAGGGACCTAAACATTTCTCTAAAGAATACGAATAAATATGGCAACATATGTTTGACAGGTACACTAATAGAATTTAATGAAGTAATTTTATTTTATTTTTTCTTTGTTTTAAAGGTTTTATTTATTTATTTTTAGAAAGAGGGGAAGGGAGAAAGAAAGGGAGAGAAACATGGATCAATTCATTGCCTCTCGCATGCCCCCAACCAGTGACCTGGTCAGCAACCCAGGAATGTGCCCTGACTGTGAATCGAACCAGCAACCTTTCAGTTCACCTGCCTGCACTCAATCCACAGAGCCACGCCAGCCAGAGCTAATGAATTTTAAAAATCAAGAGATTTTCTTTCAAACCAGTATTTTCAGGCAACCAATATCATCTTTCAAACAAAAAAACACTTTCACATTCCCAAATATAAACCACACTTAGTCACAAATGCATTATTCTTTTTACATACTATTGATATTCAATTTGCTAATATTTTGTTTGGGATTTTCGCCTTTGTGCTCATGAGAATGGTCTGTAATTTTCTTTTCTAAAAATGAATCCATCAGATTTTGGTATCAAGTTTAGGGTGGGTCTGTAAAACTAGTTGTAAAGTGTTCACAAGTTCACTTTTGAGATTAAAGAGTGCAGTTTAAATGCTTTACTCTGGATTTTGATTTTTTTTTAAGATTTTATTTATTTTTAGAGAGACGGGAGGGAGAAAGACAAGGAGAGAAAACATCAATGTGCGACTGCCTCTCGCAGCCGCCTACTGGGGGACCTGGCCCCCAACCCAGGGATGTGCCCCGACTGGGGATTTGAACCTGCGACCCTTTGGTTTACAGGCCATCGTTCTATCCACTGAGCTGTACCAGCCAAGTGGATTTTGATTGTTGACATTAATAACTTAGACTGCTCCATGCTGTACCTCATATAATTGCCTCATCTCTGCTGCCATTGTCTTTATCTTCTGACATCTCATCTTGCCTCCTTTGGAGAAAGACTCATTTTCTTCCGTTCTTTTTGATTTCTTTTTCCTGTTTAAAATTGACAAGATTATTAGGCATATCACAGGGCCTTTCACATTCCATGCCCTGCGTGTTTTATCTCTGGGGTTGCAAGTTTACACTCGTAATAAATTCACGTTAGGTCTCATTGTAAAGTCTCTTTCATTTGGAATCTTTTACTTACACCAGGGAATATAAAAATATATAGAAAAAACAATTTTTGGTGTATGTTTGTAGGTCTGGTCTTCCATACCTTCTCTTTTGAACCACAGTACAGAAATGGAAACTCCTCAAGGTAAAAGAGACAAGCTTCCGGGAAGTCCTCCCTTTTCCTCTTAATCTGCTTTACCACACGTTTTCAAATAACTTTGATTTTTAAAAAAATTAATTCTACTACCGAGTGCTCAAAAGCAAGCACACAGGGCCACAATAAAGTCCTCCTACGGGAAGAAAATAGGTACCTACAACTCAGGTGTCTTCACCTTTCCAGGCTGAGAACTCAGTTAAAGTTAGCAGCTCCCACCCCTAACCCCATCAACATCTACAACACAAACGAGCCTCAAGCCAGAATTTACAACCCTCACTTCCCCAGGGAACCCGAAGGCTCGTCCCTGACCAGTTCTCCTTTTAAGGCTACGCGGGGGTAGGGCTCCGCCCACCCAGAGACCCGCAGGCCACCGCGCGCTGCAGGCGCGGTCAGGACGCCCGGGAGGAGCGCGGCGGCCCGGAGGCGCCCACAGACGCGCAGCGCCCTGCCAGCAGCTGCCCCGAACCCACGGCCCCGACAGTACACAGCCTGGAAGACGAGGTCACGCTCGTCACTCGCTCGGCCAATCAGGGCCCGCGCCGCCCCTGGGCCAATCTCGAGCCGCGGCCCCGAAAGGGGGCTAGTCTCGAGCCGAGGCCGCACGTGCTGCGCCTGAGCGCAGAGCGGATGTCTTGGTCCGGGCCTTGGGAGGGGGGGCGTCCGGTGGTCCTAGTCTGCGCCGGGCTGCCAGGGTCGCCCGGGGTCGTCCCGGCTTAGCCTGGAAAGAGGCGCAGGCCCTGCTAAGTTAGGGGCCCTGGTGGGCGGTCACACCGCGCGACGCTTCACTACGGGTGGCACAGTAAGATGGCAGTTCTAAAAACAGCCAGGCCTTGTGGGCTCCTGAGCCAGGCCCGGCTCCAGGCGCTCACACCCGTTGACCCCGTTAGGCAGCCACCTGCTCAGTGGGATGTGTGTTGGTACCAGCGCGATTTTCACCCGGAAAGGTTACTGGCACCGGGAGGCGGAGCCGAGACTAGAACTCCGCGCTATGGGGCCAAAGGGTCGTCAACCTGACTCCGGGCATTGCCCCCCCTCTCCTAAACGGCATCTGAGGCTGTCTTCAAAGCTGTTAGTAATGGTAATGGTTATAGCTAAAACACGTTGATACCTGTTTTATGCCAGGCGTACTGGTAGCTTTTTCATACCTTTTATCACGGACTTCTCAAAACAGACTTGCGCCTTAGATGTTATTAGTACCTTCATTTTACATTTAAGAAAACTGAGGCTCACTTAACCTTTGTTAAGGAGCTTGTCCACAGGCATTGATTTGTCTTCTCAATTGCTCACTACTTCCTAGTTTATTTGAGCGAAATCATCATTAATGTGCTCTTTTACTGACCATAATATAAGTAGGCCCAGTAATCGGATCAAAAACCTAGGAATTAACCCCACACTGGATTTGAAAAGGGCCCTTGGGATATGTGTGTTTGGGGGATGGGGAAGGGAACAGTAGTCTTACCTAGTTCTAGCTTCAGGAAGTCCCAAATTGGGGAGGAAGGAGAATTAAGAAGAATGATTTGACTACCTATTTACATATTTTTTATAAAATACTTTAGAGAGAGAGGAAGCAACACTGATGTGTGAGAGAAACATCGACTGGTTGCCTCTTACACTTTCCCAGCTGGGGACCTAGCCCTCAACCCAGGCATGCGCCCTGACCAGGGATGCAACCAGGGATCAAACCAGCAACGTTCTGGTTCACAGGCAGATACTCAATCCACTGAGCCACACCAGCCAGGGCTGCCTATGTATTTTAAATTTGGTTCCTCACCAAACAACTTTTACCTAACTTACAAGACTAACCCAATTTTTTTTTTAAAGAATATTGCTTAAGGACAATGCAAAAGAAAACAAAAACCCATTTCTTTTATAATCAAAGATGCAAGATTCAAATAAAATATTAACAAATGGAACCAAGCAATAAGGTAAAAGAATATTGACCAAGTAAGGTTTATCTATGGAATACAAGGATGTTTCAAGGTAAGGAAATATGTCAATTAAACTAACAAACCGAAGGAAGAAAAACATATCATTTGCTGATTATGCTTATCTGTAAAAACGTAAAACATTTGATGACAAGAATTAAGCATTCTTATTAAAATCGGTGATAAGTTATGAAAGCCATTCTTAAGACACGTGGAGCAGAATCCGTAAATGAAATTAAGACATGTTTGACAACATTACAATTTAAAACTTCTGGATGCTAGAGCCTATTTTACACGAATTTAAAATAAAAGGAACAAACTGGGAAGAAATATTTGTAACGTAACAAAAATTTAGTATATGTAAAAGAACTACAATAAGAAAAAGACAAATGAAAACATGGGCAAAAGATATGAACAGCAATTCTCAGAAGAAATTTAAGTAGCATATAAAGATATGAAGAAATGCTCTCCTATACGACCAACCAATGGAGAAATACAATTTTAAAAAATAAGATGCTGTTCTGTATCCATCAAGTTAACAGAAATTAAAACATCGAATATGAGGAGGGACCCCCCAAAAAATGGAATTATCTTCTGGAGGTAGGGCCCCTTGTGGTATAAGCTTCCCCTGCTAGATGAGTTTTGCTAGGGTTCTAGGAACCCATCTATATCGGTGTACCAGCTGGCGTTGTTGTGAGAGGCTGCGTTTGGCTACAGTGAGTTTTCTTTTTGAAGATTTAACCCATTTACCCATTTCATGATGGGTGATTGACAAGCGCATTTGCCCACACATAGCTGAGTGTTCAATAGTTTTTTACCAAAAACAGCATGATCCCTGTGCTCCGCGCTCCCTATTCACCAAATCTCACCCTGAGCGATTTTTTTTGTTTCCCTGGATAAAAGAAATCCTCAAAGGGAAACATTTTGCTGGTGTGGAAGAAGTGAAACACAAATGGCAGGAGCCCTGAAGGCGTCAAAATTGGTGAGTTGAAAAACTTTTGAGCAGCGAGAAAGAAGCCTCGGTAGGTGAATTGCATCAAGTGGAGAGTACTTGGAAGGTGACTGAACTTTAAACATATAAGAATAAATACACTTTTTTTTGTAAATAAATTCTGAGTTTTTTGGGGGGTTGCCACCTTGTAAAAAGTGTTTGGGATTTTTTAGGACACTGGTGAAAAGGCAAATTGTTATACTGTAGGGAAGGAAATAGATCTTTTTCCTCTACCCTTCCAACTTCTGGGCTGATCCCTGTAACAAAAGATAGGCTAAGCCCTGGCCTGGTTGTTCTGTTGGAGTGTTGTCCCATACACCAAAAGGCTGTGGGTTCGATTCCCAGCCAGGGTGCATACGAAAAGCAACTGATAGATGATTCTCACATCTCTCTCTCTCTCTCTCTCTCTCTCTCAAATCAATAAAAACATACTCAGGTGAGAACTGAAAAAAAAGATTAAGAGAAAAGCATACAGATTCATTTTTTCTTTTTTTAATAAAATTCATTTAAGTTTTATGTGATATGGGAGCCTTACAAGGAAACTAAGATTCAAAATTAAACTGGAATGTTTTTCTGCCGGGTGTGATGAAGAGCGGAGAGCTGTGGAAAATGCGACAGGATGAAAAGGGGTACGAGCTTAGTGTAGTAAACGGGAGACAGCGAAGCCTGTTCATGCAGATTCCTCTCTGTGTCTGTCTGTCTTGGACATAAGGCTGCTCCCTTCCTCTGGGTGTAGACGGGGCGCCTCTCACATGAGGGTTCTGTGACCTGCTTCAGTGGAAGGTCAGAAAGTCCTCCCTGCACCTGCTGCTTCTTAAATTCCTTCAGCTTAAAATATTCAGTGTTCCCAGGGGCTGTATTTGGAGGTAGTGTGCCCCGCTTATTACAAACACCTAGAGAAAAACTTGGCAATTTCGAATCGAGGTAAAAATTCTTGTTCCTTACATTTAGGAATTGTACTTGTATGTATCTAACCTAGAGAAGCAGTCACACTGATGGAGAAACAAATATGTGTATCTTTATTGCAAGCTTTAAATAAACATTTTATGGATATTTTCAAACACATATTCATAAAAAATGAATCCCCTTTTACCCATTACCCAGCTTCAAAACTTTAATATTTTTGCCATTCTGATCTCAACTGTTCCCTGCCGCACTTTTTCCCTCTCCCTCTCTCCCTTCTCTCTCTCCCTTCTCTCTCTCTCTCTCTTTTTTGCAAGCATCCTATCATTTTGCCTGTAAATATGTCATTATGTAACTCTCCGGGATATTGGCTGTGATATCATCTAATATGTAGCCTGTGTTCAGTTTTCTGTCTCAAAATTGTCTTTTTACTGTTTTTTTTTAAATTATGGTTCAAAAATGTCCACACATTACATTTAGTCGAAATGTCTTAAATCTGCTTAAATCTATAATAAAGAATCCCTTTTAAATGCTGTTTATTTGTTGAAGAAACCAAGTCATTTGCCCTCTAGAATTTGTCCTTATTCTGGATTTGGCTGACATCTTTGGGGAGTTTTGAACACGTTTCTCCATCCTTAGTGTTCTTATAAGCTGGTAGATCCGGAGGCTTCCTGAGATTCAGTTCAGTTTTTCCCCAAGTACAAGATCGGCGCCTTGCACTTCTATCTCATCCCTCTAGGAGGCGCTCAACGTCTGGTGTCCACTCTCCGTGATGATAAAGTTGATCAGGCGGTTTGGGTGTTGTCAGCTTCACCATCCCTTATAACCACTGACCTTCCACCAGATGGTTCTAGGCAGTTGTTTTGTAAAACGAACGATTGAAAACAATTTATTATTCATTAATGGGGGAGGGGATATATGTAGGGAAATGATGGGAATCAAATCGCCCAAGTATCAACAGAGGTTAACTTAAGCTTTCGGAACAGAAGTAATTATTTTCATTTTGTGTCCTTATTTTTTTTTCAAATTCTCTAAAACGGAAACGAAAGAAATCCTGCCTGTGCATGTCTAAGGCAGGTGAGACAGGGACAAAGACTGGAAGGAAGATTCCAAATCCAAGCTCCAAGAAGGCAACCAGAGAAGTCCAAAGAATGACAGCCATGGATGCGAACCGCAGCCCGTTCACTTTGTTTCCACCTGTCCGGTGTCCATTCCTCCTCCTGACCGCTCTTGTTTCCTTTGGGGTCTCGTCCCCCCTCCTCTGGACTCCGTTTTTGGTGAACTGCCATTAAAGGCGCTCCACCCTCCCCTGGCCAAAGTTCGGTGGCCAGTCAGACCCCTGCTCCCAGGACTTTGGGTCTTGAGCAGCATCACCTCCCCCTGGACGCCTTCCCTCCGCTGGGGCAGGTGACTTTCTCCTGTGCCCCTCAGTTCCAGCTGTCAGAGCCTTATATACCAGTATGTTCGTATGGCCTCATCCCAGCCTGGAACATGTGCTCAATAGATGTTAGCCGAGTGAATGAGACCCACATTGCTTACAGCTGATGAAATTACTTGAATATTAAATAAAAAGATCCCAGATACCCTTGCAGATGTTCTAGAGAATGTGGTAGCAGCTTCCACGCCCTCTAGTCTAGCCCCAGCCTGTGGCCACCTCTTCTGAGCTAGGGCACTCTAACCCAGCCAGGTATAGCCTCCCCTGAGTCCCCTCTGTCCCCAAGCTGGGCCTTGGCCTCTGTCCCTAAACAGCCTCCAGTTGTCCTGCCCTGCCCTGTGCAGAGCCTTGAAAAGAGGGTGAGGCCTCGATATTTTATTTAAAGAGGCCACACAAAGGGGCATTCACCTTCTAGAGTTTCTATGATCATGGACTCAGGAACCTGGGCACCGTTTGCCAGGACGCTGCGGTCAGTGGTGGGTGCTGAGTCTCATTTGAGCTTTCATGTTCTCCCTTTAGAAATGCTAATACTTTCAGTCCAGTCTGACTTCGCCCTGAGACCATTCTGACTCGTGTGTGTGTGTGTGTGTGTGTGTGTGTGTGTGTCTCCCCCCCACACCCCCTATTTTTGTTTTGTCTTCCTCGCTCTTCTTGCGGAGGAGGGGGTAATTCTGACTTTTCAGGGTATTAGTGGATGAGCCAGAACTCCCACCTGGACAGCCTGGCTCTGGGGGCCTTGCTCTCCGCCTCTGTTCCCGCCTGCCTTGTCAGGGGACACACAGTTTTTCCCTTGTCCTGAAGAGCTTTGACTTGTAGAAGAATACAAATGTTTCTAGGACCAAATTCCTAAAACTGTTCTCATCTTTCTTGCTTCTGTAAATTTTTATTTATTGACTGATTTTAGAGAGAGTGGAAGGTGCGGGGAGAGGGAGGGAGAGAGAGAGAGAGAAACATTGATTTATTGTTCCACTTATTGATGCAATCATTGGTTGATTCTTGTATGTGCCCTGACTGGGGATCGAACCCACAACTTTGGGGTTGCTCTAACCAACTGGGCTACCTGAACAGGGCCCGCCTGCCTTTCTTCCTTCCTTCCTTCCTTCCTTCTCTCCTCCTCCTCTGCATTCTTCTTCTTCTTCCTCTTCCTCCTCCTCTTCTTCTTCTTCTTCTTCTTCTTCTTCTCCTTTCTCCTCCTCCTTCTTCTCCTCCTCCTCCTTCTCCTTCAAGATTTTACTTATTTATTTTTAGAGAGAGGGGAAGGGAAAGAGAAAGACCGGGAGAGAAACAACTGGGGACCTAGCCTCCAACCCAGGCATGTGCCCTCACCAGAAATTGAACCAGCTATCCTTTCGTTCACAGGCCAGCGCGCAGTCCAATGAGCCACACCAGCCAGAGCCTTTCTTCTTAAAAAAAAAAAGAGAGAGAGAGAGAGGGAGGGAGAGTTTTAAAAACAGAGTGAGAAACAGGATGAGAATGATTAAGTATTACAGACTGCAGTTGGGGGTTTAAAAAAATAAATGATAACATCTTCTTATATTAGAAATGTGTAAAGACAAACACCAACAAAACAAACAGGACGTGTAACCTTCAAACCGGTGGATGGATGGATCTGTTAAGGTTCTTGGTTTCAGACAACAGCAAATGACGCTGGCCAATGGGAGCAGAAAAGGAATTTATTGGAAGGCTCAGAATATCGAGGGAACAGGCAGAAAGGAAGCCCCAGCAGTAGCCCGGGCAGGGTGCTGCCATCAGCGCTGCTGCCCCGGGCACGTCTACCCCCGTTGTCACGGGCCTTGGTATCACTTGCTCTGGGTGGGAATCCCATGTAGGTCCTCCCTCTGGCTGTGTACCAGCTGTGGCCCACAGTGACGTCAGCAGTGGAGAGTGTCCGGAACACTTTCAGCTTCTGTGATGCCACCCACAGAGGGATTCCCCTTAATGGAAAGGGAGTTCAAATCCGAGGGAGCCCTCGCCGCCTGCCCCCCGCCCACCGCCCAACAAAGGCAACTCCTCTCTATAACGAAAACTTGGGACAAAGAAAACTTGGTGGATCCATTAGAAGACAAGAATGGGGAAGGGGAGGCTCTGAGAAAAGTACAAAAGGAGATGCGCTCCCAGGTGTCAGATCGGTTTGGAAATGCCATCTGACTAAGCAAGAACAGTTGCGAGCTGCTGTGTATTTGACATTTCCCGAGCAGCCACTTAACAGAAGGAAGGGTGGGCAAAGGCAGCTTTGTTTGTTGATAAGATTAATCTTGGCCTTTGAATGTCCAAAGAAAATAACCCTTTATTCTCAGAAGGAAAGGGCGATTCCAGTATGTTCACCTTGACCCTCAGAAATACCGGCAGAGAGGGTTGTGCGTGATGACCATGGGCTCAAGGACCCATCAGAAAGGAGGTGAAGGTCAGAGGAAGCAGACGGGTTGGGAGAAAGCGGCGCAGCGGAGGACCGGGAAGGCCAGAAGAGGCTGAAGAATCAGTCAGTCCTGAGGTCAACAGAGGCAGGGCAGGAAGGAGGCAGTTGTGGTCAAGAGTTCACACCGCCTGAAAGAAAAGCACTCCTGGAGGCCCTGGCAGTGATGATGTGACTCAGGGGCCAAGAAACCAGGGTGACAGAGAGGTCTCGTAGCAGCAGGAAAGATCAGGAGCTGATACCAGGGCAGTCGGGCGGTGGGCCACCCGCGTGGACTTTGATGTCACCCAGGATAATGGCAAGAGTGGGGCAGACAGGAAGAAGAGAGGACCCAAACTCTTGAAGATGGGAGGAGGAGGGGAGGAGGGATGTGGGTGACAGGAGCCAGCCTGGGGGACTCAGGGTAACACTTCCCATGCCCTGAGCAGGGCAGAAGAGTCAGCTGCAGGGGGTGCTGCTTCTGCAAGAGAGAGTAGGTAGGGTCTGGCTGGCTGCCCTTTGCACCCCCATCCATTTCTCTCAAGGGCTGAGCCCAGGGCTGCTGTCTCCACTAGCCAGGGTGACCAGTGACCTGTGACAGATGGGACCTATCCACCAACGAGCTGTGGAGACACTGAAGAGAACACACTGAGTTTACACCAGGAACATGTGCCCTGCTGATGATACCTTGCATCCTTCACATTCCCGGTCACGTCCCTCACATTCCCCAGTCTACCCAGCCCTCTCTGCACACGGTAGGTGTCTCGCATGCTGAGCAAAGTTCCTCAGGAACTTCAGTCATCTCTGTCACTTAAGAGAGGCTCCTAGGCCCTGGTCAGTGTAGCTCAGTTTGGAGCGTGGTCCTGTGCACGAAAAGTTGGGGGTTCGATTCCTGATCAGGGTATATACCTAGGTTGCAGGTTTGATCCCCAGTTGGGGCTCATATGGAAGGCAACAGATCTCTCTCCCTCTCTCTCTCTGTCTCCCTCTCTGTCTCTCTCTCCCCCTCTCTCTCTAAAAGCAATAAACATATATTTTTAATTAAAAAAAAAAAAGAGTACCCCAGGAGCCCACAGTTAGTCTTTGGGAAGAATTGCAGGTGCAGCCTGAAGTATGGGGTCTGGCCACTCCCTGCACGACACCCCACGGCTCCCAGCGAGCTCATTTCAGAGGTGACACTGGGCACTCACAGCTCTGCACAGCCTTAGCTCACACTCCTTTCTCTAAAGAAGCACCCCCCCCCATCCTGTCTCATATACAGTGGTGACCTTGGAAGAGTAAAGTTATGGGTGGTTTTTTTCTTTTCCTTTAGATTTAATTCTTGCTTTAACAAAAGTGTGGTAATATATGCAACAAAATTTACCATCTTAACCGTTTAAGTGTGCAGTTTAATATTGAGTATATTCACATGGTTGTGTAACCAATCCCCAGAGGGGGGCACAGGGAGGTGACGCACGCGGCGGTCGGGGAGAGGCTAGTCTAGGGTGGGGGCTGGGTGAGGATGCTGATAGCAATTTCCGCCTTGGTAATCTGAGGGTATCAGCGGTTTTCATTACAGCAATGACTTACACACAGGCACAGAAAACGCAGCTGAAGTGTCAAAGTGTGGCACTTAGAATGTTGGGGCCCCTTTCATTTTTTGCAAACAGGGGCAGAGCCCTGGAAAGGGGAAGTGATTTGCTTGATGCCACGCAAGCAAGGTGGCAACAGGGCTGAGACTGGAACCAGTTCCCCTAGACCTCTTGCAGCCCCGCCGCCCAGCAGCACCATCAGGCGGAGGTCCCAGGGCAGAAAAAATTGACTTGGGGCTGCGGAGGGGTCAGGTCAAAGTAGGGTCCCAGGTGGAGGCCAGAAGCTAGAGAGGGACAAAAAATGTAAAGGGAAGGCAGGGCCCTGTGAAAACATTTCAGAAACTGGTGGCAGGAGTGGGGTTGTCCCCGGACAAAGACTTGCTGTGCCAGTGAAGCAACTGCGATGGTCCTGCAGGGAAGAACTTTAACTGGGGGCCTGGGGGTCTGGAGGGCAGACAGTAACCTTATATCCCTTCTGGTACATGGTGGGGGCAGGAGTCGCTATGGTGGCTGCAGTGGGGATGGGGCACAAAGGGGGATAGGCATGAAGACATCCCCGCAGAGCAGGGCAGGTGTGGCCCCTAAAACTGCAGGTGGCCCACTGGCTCCTCCAGGTGAAGCTTCTCTGAGGCTCCTCGACATGGGTGAGTCTCTTGCTGCCCCCCAGGGCCACAGTTCTCAGCCAGAGGGTGGGCCCTGCCGCCCAGAAAGCCCATGTCACACAGCGTGCTGCCTGTGCTCACCCTGCTGAGACTGTAGGAGCTGCCGCGGAGTCTGCGGCGGTGGCACCAGTTCCCCAAGCACAGGGCTTCCCGGAAGGTGTCCTGGAAGCGGGTGGACATGAGGCTGTAGAGCACAGGGTTGGCGGCCGAGCCGAGGTAGAAGAAGACGCCAGAGACGACATGCACGTGCTCGAAGGCCAGGTCCAGGTCGTCGGTCCAGTGGGACACAAAGCTCCACATGAGGCGGTCAGTGTGGAACGGGGCCCAGCAGATGCCAAACACCAGGACCAGCACAACTGCGGGGGCAGAGAAGGGAGGCTGGGTGCCTGCCAAAGCCCGCTCCACAGCCTTCCCCGTTCCAGTGTGGCCCGCTGCTTCTCACCTCCTCTCCCATTCCCAGGCCCCACATGCCCACCGTCCATCTGGAAGTTTCTGGGAGTTTGCCTGTCCTGGCCGCACCACTGTCAGAGATGCTGCTCTCACCACCGTCACTGACTGGGCAGTGGGTGTGTGCCCCGCCCCGGCCACAGCCCACTGGACCAGGCATGGACACCTGAGCCAAGCCGGCCCGACCTGATTGCCTGACCACGGAACTTGGAACTGAGTGGCTCTTAGCTGTGGATGCTGAGCCCCAGCACGGCGCAGACTGTGCGGCTAAGGCCCACCCTGGGCACCCTCTCAGGGACCACGCTTGCTGATGCGTGAGCAGGGAGAAGCAGGAGAATGGGCCCATGTTCAGACAGCAGTAGATGGGAGGTTAAGGGGCCAGAGGGCAGGACAAACACACGCACCCCCGCCTTACCTGCCCTGGCCCCAGAAGCCCTCCCAGCCCCAGCCGCCAGCCATCCAAGGCCCTGCTGAGTGCCCTGCCCTGCTAACTGCCCATTACTTGGGAGGCCGCCCCCCAGCAACAGACCCGAGAGCCTGGCCCAGCTCACGCTCTTTCTCCCTGGCCTCCTTCCAGCCCTAGTCCTAACCAGCCATGACCTTCTTGGGTCTCTGTCACCGGCTCCGCCTTGATTTTTGTTTCTTATTACTTGGGTTTGGCCACCTATCTTTCCACTGCAGTGTCTTCCCCATCTCACCCGAGCGTGGTTTCCCTCGTATTCCCAGATTTCCATGTCTCCGGCACACAGCCTGGTGCACAGTAGGTCTTCAGAAATTAAGGGGGGTGGGAAGAGGGATAGAGGGAGGAAGGAAGGGGGGAAAAAAGCCAGGGTCCCAAGTCAGCAAGCAAGGTGGCTTGAAGGACATGCCCCACCTGCCGGGGGGGTGGGGGGGGCGGGCATCCCAGCTGAGCAGACTCGGGCCCTGTGATCTGGGGGAGTCCGAGGCAGGGGCAGGGTGGGCAGGTGCCAGTTGGTCTGTAGTGCAGGCTTCACGGTGCAGAGCTGGGAGGCAAGCAAGGAGCTCCAGGGGTTGACAAGTGACACCACACTCTGGGGTACTCTCCCTGGCCAGTAAGAAAGGTGGGCCTGTGACTGGGAATGGGGCAGTCCCCAGTTAGCTGGCTGTAATCCCGTGACTTTGACCAAGGCCTCACTGGTCTTGTACTGCCTGGGCTCAACCCACCCACCAACCTGACTCAGGCCCTGCTGGGGTGAGACAGGGCGGAAATCAGTGATCGGTTTAGTCTTAGCTGGGCTTGCTTCCCCAGGGCCACTGTTTTTGGAGAAGAGCCAGGGCGAGGCCACAGTAAGACCCGGAGCCTCACCCCGGCTAGGTACGCCCGGGCCGGCCCCAGTCCACACTTCTGACCTGACTCTCCCATGCTCTGCACACCGACCCTCACGGACACACCTCGTGACAATTCTCTTATAGACAATGGTCACTCCTGTGGTCTCCAGGGAACCGCAGACATAGATGGAAGAAATTCATCATCTTGTCTCTCCAGCTGCCCCCAGGTCCCACCATGTGGTCTGTGGGGGCTGGTCACCTCGGCATCCTGTCACTCTGGCCTGGGGGTGGGCCATGACCTATCCCTACCCGTTAGAATTTTTTCCTCAAGAAAGCAGACCTCTGTGCCCGTGACCTTGCCTCCCAGGCTGATGTAGGGAAGGACAGAGCCAAGACCTATTTAGGAGTCAAGATGAGAGACTGGGAGGTCCGGGTGCCATGAACAGTGCCGCCATCCTGGAGCCTAGCCACGTACCCCTGCCCTGCCTGTGGTTTGGTTCCATGACCACGGCTGGCGTCATGGGTGTGCCACCTCTGCAGGCGCGCAGGGCCCCGAGCTTAAAAGGGTTTAACGCTCTGCTGTTGCTGACTTGACATCCATAAACTTTTTTGAACTAGGAATCTGAATTTTCATTCTGCACTGGGCCCTGCAAATTATGCAGCCACTCCTGCTGTGAGCCATAACTCTTTATCTTCGGTGTGGATTTCCTGGATGGTTATCTAAAAGAGTGAACATGCAAGCTCACATACAGGCCCCACGGTGGGGCGTGTGATTCCAAGCTTCACACTCACAAACCCAGACACAGCCCCTGCCCCTAGGCCCCGGAAGCCCCAGCGTCATGCACTGTGCCTGGCTGGCTCGGCCCCTCTTCCCAGGAGCAATACTTACACAGCATCTTGGTCACCTGCATTCGACTCCTATCCTGTAGTGGCTGGAGCCTGTGCCTGTCCCTGGACCTGGCTTTGCCCTGGACCCCCCGTCTGAGAAACAGCAGCCTCTCACGCCGAAGCTGCAGCCCTATGAGGAGGTAGAGCACGCTGATGGTGGCCATGGGCAGGCAGAAGAAGAGCAGAGTGGTGATCTGTATGACCAGGTTGTAGAGAGTCCTTGGGTAGACCAGCGTGCACAGAGCCGAGCCAGGCACCGTACCCCGGCAGGGCACGACCAGCGGCTGGATGCCGTGCAGGCTGGTGTTGGGCAGAGAGCAGAGCACAGCGAGGCCCCAGATGGCCCCGAGCATGCGGCACACGTGGGCCCGAGTCATCATGGACCGGACCTGCAGCGGATGCACCACGGCCAGGTAGCGCTCCACACTCAGGGCGGTGACATTGAGCACGGAGGCCAGGCAGGCTGTCTCAAAGAGCAGTGTGCGGGCATAGCAGCCACCAGCACCCAGGAGGAAGGGGTAGTTACGCCACATCTCATAGATCTCCAGGGGCAGGCCCACCAGCAGCACCAGCAGGTCCGACACGGCCAGGCTGAAGAGGTAGTAGTTGGTGGGCGTGTGCATGGTCTTGTAGCGCAGGATGACTGTGCAGGTCAGCCCATTGCCCAGGACGCCCACCATGAAAATCACCAGGTATGTGATACAGATGGGCATGAAAAGCTCTGTCTCCTGGGACCCCAGGTACTTGAGTCTCAGCTCCTTGTCAGTCAGGTTCAAGTCCTTGAGGTCAATGTCCCTACTGCCATTGCAGGACAGTGGGCTGCTTGTATCTCTGGAGGACATGTCTCCAGGGAAGATGGAACAACTGGGGCAGAAAGAAACCTGTGGAACAGAAGACAGAGACACCCAGAAAAGTCACTCAGAGAACCCTGGCTCTGTCATAGTCCATCGAACCAAAGGTGCCATTATTTTATGTACTACTGAGAAAGAAAAAACTGTCACCCATTGTAAGATGCACTACATCTCCAGAGATGTAAAAATGTACATCTTAAAAATGATAAAATGTGGCCCTGGCCGGGTAGGTCAGTTGGTTGGAGCACCTTCCCGATATGACAATGTTGCCAGTTCAGTGGCCTGGTGAGGGCATAGGCAAGAGTCAATGAACGCATGAGTAGGTGGAACGACAAATCAATGTTTCTCACTCGTTCTCTCCCCCTTTCTCTCTCTCTAAAAAGTCAATAGATTTAAAAAAAATTTAATGATAAAAAGTAGACTTTGATTTTAAATTTCGCAATCTATTAAACCCCTTGACTAAATTACAAATCCTCTTAAGCATGGACTTTGCCACCAGGAGCCCCCACTTCGATCTCTCCCCTTTCAAGCCACAGACTTTGGGGGAGGTACTCGGTTTGCGCATCAGTATAATGGACACAGTGTGCGGTACCGCGTAGTCTTTAAGAACAAGGGTTCTGGAAGCAATTGCCTGGATTCACATCCAGCCTCCCCAATCCCAGGCGGTGTGGCCATTTGCCTGGTAACCTCTCTGAGGCTGTTTCCTCATTACAAGGACTAAGGGCACTTAATCCACGAAAGGTGTTATCACAGGGCCTGCCCAACACACAGAAGGGCCAGGTTATCAGCACCTCCGAGTCACTGAGGGGAGCAAGGGCTAAAAACTGCAATGCTGATCCAAACACTGGCTCCTGTTTGTTTCCCATCACCTGAACTGTTAGAGGTGGAAATATTAGCCACCTTTAACACTGCCGGTTCTGGGGTTCCCTCTCCCCTCTCGGGCTGTCCATCTCTGCCAGGCCACCGTATACAGCGACTAAGAACCAAGGCCATGGTGCTAAACAACCTAGCCCAGGATCAAATGCCAGCCCCGCCACACTCTGGCTGTGACCTCCCCTCCCATGCCTCAGTCTCCTCATCTGTGAAATGGGGATGTCAGAAAGAGCCCACCTTATAGCTCCTGGGGAGGTTAAATGAGAGACTACACATAAAGTTCTCAGGAACACCTTGGTACGTTTTGGGTGCTCGGTTTTGGTGCATGGTAACATGATCCTTCCTCCCCACATGGAAAGGGAAGGGCAGTCCAGGAGAGAGGGGGTAGCAGCCCCAGACTGTCCTTCTGAGCCTGTTCCCCAAGCCCACACCGCTACCACCCTCCGCTCAGATCAACCGGGTTTCAGGCTCAGTTCCTGGATCTTCCATCAGCCGTATTTCCTCTCCTCATTCGGCGGCTTGGGGCCTGCAGTTGCACACATAGCCGTGCACCCACCTTTCAACTTTCTTTTCCTGGTCCTTTGCTCTCCAGGGCCCCAACCATTCCTTCTTCTCCTCCTTCTCCTTCTCCTCCTCCTTCTCTTCTTCCTCTGCCTCCTCCTCCTTGTCCATTACAGTGACTTAGGGGACACCCCCCAAGCATTCTTAATCCTCCTCTCCAAAGCCTCTACCTAGAAGTCTCCCCCAGCCCCCTTGCCCCACCCACACCTAATCCCCCATCGTGCGATCAGGGGCATTTTTGTCCACTCAAACGCTGGGTCTGCCCCTCACCCTGTCTGTGCCCCTACCCCGCTGGTGCGGGAGCCAAGGGCAGCAGCCGCGGGGGTGAGCCCGCAGGGTGCAGGACGGGCCCAGGGTGAAGAGAGGCTCCCTGCACCACGGGGAAGGGTCTGCGTGGCCTGCAGTAAGACGAACCACCCGGGAGGCTGCGAGTCTCCGGAGGTGGGCGCGCCCCAACAGGCGCCTCCGACCTCCACCGCCCGGGGAAGTGCAGCCCGCGCGCCCTCCTGCCTCGCCTGGCCCAAGCCCCCGACCCGCGGCCGCCCCGTCCGGCCGCCGCGCCCTTGCCCGCGCCGGCACCCTGCTCACCTACCGCGCTGTCGGCGGTCCGCGAGGTCCAGCGACTGGGAGTGCCCCCGACGGGCAGATAAGGCGCTGGGGCGAGCGGCCCGGCCCACTGTTGGCGTCTGGTCCACCCGCAGCCCGCCCCGGAGCCCCGCCCGTCGGGGACCGCGGCGCCCCATCCGGGCCGCCGCCAGGGGGCAGGTCCGCTCCCGCCGCCCGCCCGACCACCAGGCCGCCGGACCCAGCTGGCTCCCGCGCGGCGACCCGCGCCCCCACCCGAATGACAGCGATTGGTTTTCCAAGCGTTTGACGGGGAGGTTCCAGGAGCACCTTCAGCTCCCAGAACCCTCGCAACAACCCATTTCACCGACGAGAAACCGGCCGCAGAGAGAAGTCCGAGGGACCTGGGTCCACACGCTCGGCCCGCCCTGCAACGCGCTGCCTTTGAACAGAAGTCCTCCAGGCCACCCCTGCAACCCCCCACCCCCGTTTCAGACGTGCCTCCCAGGACATCCCACTAGCCCCTCAACGTTCATGAGCCCCCAGGGGGCTCATCCTGTCTCCTCTCCCTCCCTCCAGCCCCGTCCCTGGACAGCAGTCTGCATCCCTTCTCTCCCGGGGTCCTCAGCCCTCCCAGGAGCCACCTTCTCCCTCCAGCCCTGCTCCCTCCAGCCCTGCTCCCACAGCCCAGTCATCCTGAGCCTTCCACGTGTCCCTCCTCAGCTGAAACCTTCTGCAGGGCTTTCCTTCCGAAAAAGAACACAAGTCTAACCCGATGTTGGACCTCCTTGGCCACACGTGCCTTTCTGGTCCCCCTTACTCAATCTCTGAACCCCAATAACCTCCCTCTGTTCCACAAAGTTGTCCCTCTTGCCGCCTCACCTCATCACAGGGTGTCCACAGGGAGAGGGGGAGGGGACTGTCTGCCTGGAAGAGCCT
>PVJD01009552.1:0-61577 GCA_004026545.1 Mormoops blainvillei
CTTTGCCCCTTTGTCCCTCTCCAGGCATCATGGCCATCCTGTTCTCAGGCATCGTGATGTCCCACTACACGCACCATAACCTGTCCCCGGTCACCCAGATCCTCATGCAGCAAACTCTCCGGACTGTGGCCTTCTTGTGCGGTGAGTTCTGCTTCTCTGTGGTCTGGCGCTGCCTGCCCAGAGCTGATTATTCTTCTCACGCCAAGTTAGGAGTCAGGATTTTTCCCAGCAGAAGAGGCGGCAGGATCCCTCAGAGCCAGAAAATACACTCCCTTATCTTTTGTTTGTCACTGGCTTTCAGATCCCATAAAGTAAACCTAATGCCTAACAAATGGAATATTTGATGCCTACAATTTTAAAACCAAAAATATTGAGAACTACAAATTATGAACATTTGAGACTCATGCATTTTAACGTATTAAAGTGACATTTCCAAAACTGTTTCCCTTTGGAACTGATGTTGATGAGAGTTAGGTGAATAAAGACTCCATATTCAAAACAAGAGTTTGGGAAATCTTGGGATAAGTGAAGTTTAATGAGTTCCTGAACTGCAAGGCTTTTCAGCTAGTGTGTATTGTGAAATTCTGAGAGAGAAATACAGTTGCAGCATTTCCCAAACTTGTCCATAGGACCGTTGAAAGACCTAACTTGAGGTTTTGCTGTTGAGCTGGGGTACACCATGATGGCTGTCCCCTCCACACATGTACCTCTCCCCTAGTTTATACCTGGCAGTGAAGGACCACTCTCACACTGTGCCTCTGCACTGGTGCCAAGTGTCTGTGCCCTAGCCGTTACCGTCGGCGTCCCCCCTGGTTTCCAGTGGGGCTTGTCTCATTTTGAAGCATGAGTTCCACACTGTCATATGCGAGGAGGCAGCGGCAGGCTGTGCAGAGACTTCATTCCATGGGTAGGGAGGCTCATGAGTCAACACATGAAATGACTTGTTCATAGTCACATGGCTCAGAAGTGACTCCGAAGCCAGGTGTGTCTCTTCTGGTTCAGTAGGTACTTTTTCCACAGCACCCCTCTCAGAAAGTCATGGCTAAAGACCCTGGCCCCGGCTCAACAGTTAAAGGATGTAAGGCAAAACGTCCGTCAGATTCTGTTTGGTACCTATCCAATTAGTACATTTTAATTTTGATAATATCCACTTCCAGCACAGGTGTATGGGAAACAGGCCCTATTGATGGGCCTGTATATCCATGCCATCTCTTTGGAGAGTCATTTGCAGCATGTCTGAATTTAAAAGGCTCATGCTCTTTGACCTACAATTCTACCACCAGGAATTTTGCCTGTGCAAAATTACAGCGTTTGTTGTAGTTTATAATATTAGGAATAGAAACATTCAGAATGAGCATCAATAAAGGAGTCATTAAATTAACCATGACATACCCATACAGGGTTGGGCAAAAGTAGGTTTACAGTTGTTCATATGGAAAATAATACAATAATAAATAATAATCCAAGAATAAACTGTTTCATGTAAACCTACTTTTGCCTCACCCTGTATAGGATTTATGCTGTCAGAGAAAAGCATAATATAGATCTCAATGTGTTCTGAATGAGCTGATTTGGAAAGATCACAAAAAGTATTTAATGGATCAGAAAAAAATTCAAGGAGGAGGAGGGATGGATCTACTGTCCAGCTTGTGACATGTTTTAAAAGGATACATACACATTTGAAGAAAAAAAATGACCAACGTGTTTTTAAAACAGCCTCACAGTATGATGTTCAACTATTTTAAAATAGTCTTTTTCTCCCTGGTTATGAGGCTGTTTGGGGGAACATCACAGTTTGAGCAGGGACTTAGTGCTAGAAACGGATAAGGTGCTTTTCCGTAAGATACACCTCAACTGCTTGCACAGCAAGCGTAAATGTTCCTTGACTTGTGGAGTGAACCAAGGGCCAGAAGTGTATCTCTTGCTGAAAACCCTGCAGGGGGTGAGCCATCTTCTAAACCTGTGGTGGCATTAAGTATGTGAGGTCAGTCGTTTGGCTCTGTCCACTCTGGCAAGGAAAATAACAAAGGGCCCTTTCACACTAGCCACGTGGCACCTGCAGCCATTGGCTCTGAATTTTGGCACATTGCTGGCAGTCAAGATCCTTGCTAATCAGTGTTCAGCAAATGGACTGAGTACTAATTTGCATAAGTACTTGACAGTTGCCTCATTAAATTAGGAGGTTCTGAGTAGCAAGCACAGGTTGCTTGTGTGATAGGAAAGAATGAGAGAATCACAGGACAAGTTTCACCAGGTATTGGTTGCAGGATGTTCCAGAAAATAAGCAAAGAGTCATACTGGATTCTGACTGACTTGCAAATGTTTGCTTGCTTGACAAAGTTAGTTCTGTATTGGAAGAAATAGTTGGGGCTGAATAATCCATTCTTTGGTTTGTTTCAGAAACATGTGTGTTTGCATTTCTTGGCCTGTCCATTTTTAGTTTCCCTCACAAGTTTGAAATTTCCTTTGTCGTCTGGTGCATAGTAAGTATTTTCCTTGTTTTTTATTTAATTACTTATTCATAGCTCAATAACCACATGTTCTGGATTCATTTATGTAACTGTTAACTGTTCAAAGTCAACAGCTACATAGACCCTCTTTTGTTTAAAGTTTCTTTTGTTAAAAAAGTCACAAACATACAATGAAGGGATGGAATTAAATGAATGAATATCCCCAGAAAAGGATTTTGGCTTCTTTTAAAATTTTAAATGGCCTTGAATGTTATGGTCTTCTTTTAAAAGTACAAGCTTATATATTTTTATGTTAGGTGGTAAAAGCAGATTTCAGAATTGAATATGTAATTGAGCATGCCCGTGTAAAACCGTTATGCATAGAAAAAAGAAAATATGTAAAGAAAATTTAGCCAAATGTTCCCACTGCTTATAGAACTGGGGATGATTCTTTTTCTTTTCTGTGTTTTCTGGGTAGTTTATAATGCATGTATTTCTTACTGTGGTTCTCCTCAGCCGTGTCCACTGATAAGCATGACCTTGGACACTTTAGTCAAGTAAAGATTACCAGGCCCTTAGCTCCCCTGGAGCTCCACCCAGGGCACTCATCCCAGGTGATTCTTACCATCAGGAAGGTTCAGGAAACTTATCATTGCACTGGGGTTGGCAGTAGGAGACAAAATATACCTCTAAAAAAGGAGAGTAGAAGCTTAATCATTTGCAGTAGAATCAGATCCTTGTGAGGAAAATAAAAGTTTAGCATCTAAGAGAAAGGCCCAGCTCTCTTAGGCACCTGATCAGAGTGACAGGAATGGCTTCTGACCATCTGGGTGTTGAACCCGGTGTTCCCAGGTCGCCTGTGTTCTGCATCTCCCGTAGGCCCTCCTGCGAATCCATACGCCATCCCTAACTTGATCTCTTTGTTGTCTTTTTAGATCCTATGTTACTTTAAGGCACTTAAGTATACTTTATTATTGCTGAATTATCATAATTCATCTTCAGTTAACTGTTATTATCAACTCCACTTAATGAAACACAGCTACTGAGAGGCACACTTTTTATTTTGTGTAGTCATCCACCGGGTGCCAACCAGGGAGGCCTACCTGTTTGGCCTGTGGGGAAGCTGAGACACGGAGAAGATAAGGATCCCCAAGGAAAAAGATGGTTCTCGTTGCCATCTGGGTGCTTTCACCTCTCAGTCAGCACGAGTGCATGGCTTTTGTCACTGTTGTCCTCCAAAGTAGGGTTTCAGGACAAGAGGACAGCAGCAAGTGTTTTCAGAAAGTATAATAGTCTTTAGTGTGGGCACTGGTCAAAGGGGCCACTTTTGGTCAAACCTGAAACACTAGTGTAGGAATGGAAGACTGGATGCCGGTGGGTGAAACCGAGATGTGACCGTGTCGGCCGTGGGTTGGGAGAAGAGGAGGGAGAGAGAAGGGGGCCTGGAGTGGCGACTCAGTTTGCCCTGAGCCACAGGCTGGCCCTGCTGCTCCTGGGGCAGCCTGTGCTCTGCAGGTGGACGGAGCACCTCACACGGGCCCAGTGGTCAAGGGCATAGGCTTTGGGAGCTGAACTAGGTTTGAGACTTGGCTCTACCACTTCCCACCTGGATCCACATGGGCCGGTTACTTAACCCCTCTATGTCTCTATTTCCTTGTCTCTAAAATGGAGACAAGGCCACCTACTTCATAAGACCATTGCAGTTATCTAAATTTAACAAGATAATGCATAGAAAATGCTTAGCATATTGGCATATAAATGTTAGGTGATTGGGAGCCATTATTAACTTGACCATCCAAGGCACACGCTCCAAAGCACACTCAATTTGTGCTGGTTAAAAGGGTAAACTTAGAGCCTACAGAGTGTACTTGTGTATAACATCCTTTTTGATATTTAAAAAATGGAAATAAATTAATAAATAGATCTAAGTATCCACTTAGATAAGATTTAACCTTTACATAAAGCTATGTTTTGTTAGGATGACTGTGCTTTTGGAGATGGTTAGGAACCAAAAGCCCATCTCAAGGAGCTGGCTGGGTTGTGTGACCTCCTTTTAGAACCTGCCTATGAGCTTAGGGAGCAGCGTTTATGTTTATGGGTCTGTCCTCCTTCCCCTGAGGAGTAGGCCCCCACGGGAGAGGCAGGACCACCTTGTCTGTCCCTCCAGAGCTAGCCCGTTGGGAATGATCAGCACAGCCCTGTCCCATGGTGGAGCACCTTTGGAGGAGTTAGACTGTCCTTAAATTAATCTCTGGGTACTTCTGCATGGCCTCTTGGCATTCAGTTCTGTTTTGCTGTCATTACCAAAGCCAAGTTAGCCCTCTCCTGACAGCTGAGAGGTAACGTACAAAGCTTTGTCTTTTCCTAGACACGCTGATACCAGGCAAGAAGGACAGCACACCCAACTGGGTTTCTGGTAGCATCGTGCTGTTCGCGCCTTTCATAACCGAGGGGCACGCTGCGCTTGCGGTGGCTGTGCTGCGAGGCCCGCGTGAGCTTCAACAAGCCTCAGCGTGGAGAAGCAGAGGTCTCCGTCTAAGACTCGTTTGTTGCTGTTAACAGGTGCTTGTACTGTTCGGCAGAGCGGTGAACATTTTCCCTCTTTCCTACCTTCTGAATTTCTTCCGTGATCATAAAATCACACCGAAGATGATGTTCATCATGTGGTTTAGTGGTGAGTCGAATCTTCAATGAACAGTGGAGGGAAGGCGCCTCTTACAAAGGCACACACCGCGTAGAGGGCACGTGTGGCCAGAGCCCTTTAAAAACAAGGGTGCCTCTTGAGCCAAAAATCATTCAGGTCCCCAAGCCTATCAGTGCTGCCAGGAGCTGATGGGGGGTGGTGCTGGACAAAGTACCTTCTGTGCTCTTGCCTGTAAAGCTGTGTGGCCCTGGGAGGACACCAGTCTCTCAGTCTCGGTTCCTCACGTGTAGATTGTGGGGAATAATAAGACCTGCTTTACAGTTTCCTGTGAAGAGCAAGTGAGATCATGCACGCAGAGCACCTAGCACGGGGCCTGGCCCACGCACAGGGAGAGCCCGTTAGGTCTGCATGAGCCGTCCTGTTTCTAAAATGGGAGTGTCAGGCTTGATGAATGTGAGCACGCTGTGCTTCACAGCCCGGACATGGCAGCTCATTCGGCCTGCTCGGCCACCCGTGAGGTGGGGCGGAGGTGGGCTTCCACCTGGGCCCCTCTTTCGACGGCCTGCTTTCCTCCCGCCCTAGAACCTCACAGAATCTCCGTGCTCTCTGGCGCAGTGGGGCAGGGTGTTCAACTGGCTGTGGTGCCAGGCTGTCCCCTAGTCCCTGGAGCACGGGGTCAGGGTGCCCCCGCCCTCTCCCCTCATGCCCTTCACTGTGCCCCCAGGCCTGCGGGGCGCCATCCCCTATGCCCTAAGCCTGCACCTGGACCTGGAGCCCATGGCGAAGCGGCAGCTGCTCGGCACCACCACCATCATCATCGTGCTCTTCACCATCCTGCTGCTGGGTGGCAGCACCATGCCACTCATCCGCCTCATGGACATCGAGGACGCCAAGGCCCGCCGCCGCAGCAGAAAGGACGTCAACCTCAGCAAGACAGAGAAGATGGTCAGTGTCTGGTGGGCTGGGCGAGATGGTGGTCCCCACCGACTGCCAGGAATGGGGAAATGAGACACAGCTGGAGGACGCTCAGCGCCAGCACGCACACACACGTGCAGCTGCCCTACCTGATGAGGAGGTCCAGCCAAGGTTCTGAAGCACAGCTCTTTGGGTGGCTTGTCTGCCAGCCTTGTGGCCTGGTGAGGCCACAGAGATCGTGGACGGGGAGTGTGGACCTGTATCAGACTCGCCCAGTGACACTATGCCCTGCTAGTAATCGCCCCTCCCGCCCCATCAGGGCCCAGGACTGGAAGGTTTCAAAATTACACCATTCCCAATGCTTATTGAAAGCCTCCTGTTGGGGCCTGAGTGGGGGAAGGTGGCTTTGAGGGCCACGAGAGGTGCCCTGCACCGAGGCCAGATGAGGGCCTGATTGGGGACTGAAGTGCCTAGGGCCCAGCTGCAGTGAGCCGAGGCCCCCATACCCCTGCCCAGCTCTGCCTCCTCCAGGCCACCCTCCTGCCGGCGGCTGCTTCAGCCAGTGGGCCGCCCCTCCCTAGTCAGCTGTGGTCGTGCCTTCCCTGCCCTGCATGCCCCCCTCAGGCCCCATGTGCTGAGCTGGACCCTCTGACAGGAGTGGAGGACGCCCTGGCCTCTCCTCCCGCCTTCCTGTGCCTGATACCACCTGCCCCCCCGCCACACACACACGAATTTCCATAAATGCATCTTTTTCTAGTTCCCTCATTTGAGGCCATCAGTAACTTTGGTCACAGATGGCACAGAAATCCATCCTTAGCCAGGAGACAGGGCAAGGGGGTGTGGCCAACTCTCACGTGGAAAGCCCGGCTCTGGGCTGTGCTGCTGAGAAGAAACCTTCAGAGGACCCAGAGCTGGGCTGCCTCAGCCTTCCTCTCAGTGGCCCTGCCCCCCACCCCCACCCACCAACCCTGATTTCACCAAAAGCTCCAGTGCAGGTCTCCAGGGTCCTGCAGGTCTGGGGTGGGGCTAAAAGAATTTGCATTTCTAACAGGTTGCCAGGTGCTGATCCTGCAGCCACACTTGGTGGGACCCGCGCCCTGATTCCCGCAGGCTCTAGTAGAAGCAGGCCGTTTGCCCAGAGGAAGTACCTGCCGCCCAGGGAACGTGCTCTGGCGCAGGCACAGTGCTTGAGTCTCCTCGGACTGTCTCAGGTAGCCCAATGACCTGCAGGAAGCAGAGGCTCTTGTCATGCCCCTTTTTTTGCAGATGAGAGCACCGAGACACAGAGAGGTCAAATCACATAGCTGAGGTCACAGAGTCCAGAGCCTTCAGTCTTAACTGCTACAGTCTCCATCCGTGGTCCCCGATCAGCAGTGTCACTAGGAACTTGTTAGGAATGCAAATTCTTGGGCCCCATCCCAGACCTCCTGAGTCCAGGACTCTGCCAGCAGGCCCAGCTTTCTGTGGATTCACAAGCCCTTCGAACCGGCAGAGGCCCGGTTAGCAGACTGTTGCAGAGCAGCTCCTGCTGCAAGGCCCCACACGCCGCGTTCAGATCCCATCTGGCCGCCCTGGGGAGGCCTGGTGCGGGGCCCAGTGGGCCCAGTGGGCCCGAGGCCCACTTGCCTTCCAGACCTGCCGAGCCACGTGCAGTCGTTCCCTTCCTTCCGTGTGTCGCACTCCCTGGCACTGATCTGCACATGGAAACCGCCTGGAAGCTCACAAATCAGGCCCGGCCCCAGCCCAGAGCTTCTGATTTATTCACAATTCTCACTTACTCCTGGGTACCCGTCGTGTTGTTACAGACCTTCCTGCCTCCGTACGGGCTCCCAGCCAGCCTCTTGCCACCCACAGACACACTACATGGATTCCAAAGTGCAGTCGGGGTTGGGGACTCTGGTGGCTGGGGGTGAAGGGCTGCTAGGTTGGCTGGGTAGCATGGGGGCTTCCAGGAAGATGCTGGCCCTCCTGCCGGCCTGCATCCGCCTCCCTTCCCTGCAGGGCAACACTGTGGAGTCAGAGCACTTGTCGGAGCTCACTGAAGAGGAGTACGAAGCCCACTACATCAGGCGGCAGGACCTCAAAGGCTTCCTGTGGCTGGACGCCAAGTACCTGAACCCCTTCTTCACACGTCGGCTGACCCAGGAGGTAGGACACAGGCCAGCGGCACACGGCCGGGGGTCCCTCGCCTTCCTCCCTCAGAACCGGCATGGGCCAAGGGGGAGGGCAAGGGAAGGCCCATGTGCTGTGTTGGGGAGAGGAGGCTGGCCTCCTGCTTGGCTCTCCTTCCCAGGATCACATCTGCTGTTTTTCCTTTGCTGCCGGATTTAGTACTAGTTTAATAATAGACTTGTTAACACAGTTTGCTTTTCCTGGATGATAGACTGGGGACATTGATCAGCTACCGAATCTGAGCTGAGGAATTTCAGACGTGCCAGGGCCGCAGGCAATGGACCAAGGCTCAGGCCCTTGCTCCATCGTTCGGGGCGCCGCTGGCCTCTGGGTGGCAGACCAGGAGGCAGTCTTGTAGGGGCCAGCTTGGGCCTACTTTGCTGAGCCAGTCACCATGCCCTGTGCAGACCTTCAGGGTGGGGTGGCGTTCTTCCGGCTGCCACCCCTCTGTCGCCGAGCCCTGTTCTCCCCATCAGCAGTCCTGGTGCTGTATGTGAGCTCTTAGTACGAGCTGCGCCAAATGGTGTTCACAGTCGCTTCGGTCCATCCTCCCAACAATCCCTGCAGCGGATGCAGCTGCTCTCTCACTGCCTGACAGCTGCGGGCACCCAGGCCCGGAGAGGGAAGGCAGCCCCCCGAGGCCACACCACCAGGAGGAGGCAAAGCGGGGAGGAGAGCCCAAGAGCGTCTGATTCCAGAGCCACAGTTTTTAACTTGCTGCCATCCTGCCTTCTCCTCCTGTTTCTGAGTGACTCTTCCTGTTATGTCTGCCCCCACAAAGAAGCCTCCCAGCTGACTTAGTTAACACTTTGAAACTGGTGTGGCCATGGGCCCTGCCTCCCTTTCCCTCCCCTCAAGGTACAAAGCAGCTCCCCTCCCCTCGCTCCCCCCTGCCCCTGACCCCCTGCTTGGTTGTGTCTCCTGCCTCAGGACCTCCACCATGGGCGCATACAGATGAAAACCCTTACCAACAAGTGGTACGAAGAGGTGCGCCAGGGCCCCTCTGGCTCTGAGGACGACGAGCAGGAGCTGCTGTGACTGAGCAGGGCCGCCCCCAGCCCCCGGGATGGACACCCAGCCAGGGCCCCAGGGGCACCTGCATTCGGCAGCCTCTTCGGGGAAGGTGAAAGCAGCGGGAAGCCAAGGCGCTCTCAGCCCGGACCACCCAGGCCCGCGGAGCCAGCTGGCTTCTGAAACACATCCTCGCTCCTCACTGAGCCAGACCCCTGCTCGCAGTGTCGCTCCCAGCTTGCAGATTAGAGGGAACACCTGTCTAGGTAAATGTTTCCGTTTGCTTCTGTAGCCAAGGCAAAGGGTCATCTGTCCAGCCGGGGTTCCTGAGAGGAGAAGTCCTGCTATGGAAGCTGCCATGACTGGGTGTCCTCGGAGAGCGCTAGTTTGCAGTCCACCATTCCCAGCCCCTGCCATCACCGCAACCCTGGGAGCGAGCTGGGCAAGGAGTCCGGTGCCAGTTTCCTCCTCGTCATCAAGGTGCCTCGGGTCTCAGCAGCAGCAGTTCTGACCTAAGTGATGCCCAGAAACCTTGAAAACCTCACGCTCCGCTTTGTGATGTTCCTTGTACACCCCGAGAAAGAAAAACTGGGTGACCTTTTTCTTCCGTACCTCTGATTGGCACCTCACAGGCTGTCCCCCTGGGCGGCAGGCAGCCACTGCCTTCTCTGGGAATACTGTGAATGTTTACGCTGGTAACCAGCACGCGGGCACAGGCCCTTCTCTTGAGCCCCCATGGAAGCTGCATCCCTGGGTTGGGGGGAACCCTCCCTATTCTGTGGGATCAGAGTGCCCCCTAGAGGGAAGAGCTGGAGGTCCAGTGCTTACGCGGGCCCGCAGCCTCTGTCGGGATTTTCTTTAAATTCGTGCACTTGAACGAAGTGTCGCGAGGTCAGCAGTCGCCTCCCTCACCTTGATTCCCTACTAGGTGCCCTTTTCCTGGGCTGCACAGGGTCTGCCCACCATTTACCTGCTGCCATCTTCACCGCTAATCAGCATTTCCCCTTTTTCCCAATTCTCTGCTGCTTTGAGTGCCACTTGTTGCCCATGCCAGGGTCCCAGCTCACCCAAGCATGGAGGTGGTCCAGAGCCTGCTGCCTGTCCCCACACTCCAGGCAGATGCCTCCAATCCTCACCTGCAGTCCCCAGGCAGCCACTGCAGCCCCAGGATCTGTTCCCTCCACAGAGTGCGTGCACCCGCCCTCTCTCACATGCCAGGGTCAGGAGCTGCCAGTCAAGCCCGGACGACAGGGACTCACTCTCACGTGCGCGCCTCACCCACACTGCGGCAGGCCTCATGCCTGCTCGCCTTTGCCCACCGACAGGCTGTTGGCGATTCCCTCATGTGGCGCGGGGTCCTGGGCGGAGCTGGGGCGTGTTACCCCTGGTGGGTGGTTTAATTCATCATGTGCATGCCCTTGGTTCTCTGTGGGGACCCAGTGGGCCAGCGCAGACCTCGGGCTGGCAGCAAGTACACATCCGTCTCTTCTGCCTCAGGCACCGTGGCTCTGGACATCAGGAAAGACTGATCTCTCGGGACCCTTCGGGGACTCCCACGAGGCCAGGCCCCTCCCCAACCCCTTCCCTTTCCCCAGAAGTGTAAGGCGAGTCAGGCAGGAAGCACTCAGTTTCCTTTTTATGCATGAAAAGTAAATTTGTACTTGATAGAGCTAAAATATGATCATTTTTGTTTTTGTAATCTCTGACCTTAACCCCATAATTTGAGCCAAACAGGATTCTTTTATTCCACCTGATACCCCCACTGGAGGACAAATGTGTGCATAATTCTGGTCTCGCCATTTCCTATTTCCTTTTAGTGGAAAGTAAGAGGGGGGCACCTTTGTCCTCATGAGGTAGGGGGTGGGCAGGAATCTGAGACCAGATTGTTTCTTTCATGCCCCAACTTACGAGTAGTCTATTTTCTCCTCTAAAACTCAGGATCTGATCTCAAAGGTGGACATTGCATTGCAAACTCAACAGCTTGCCAGAAGACATTTTGAGTTCATAGAGTAAGCAATGAAAACTGGCTCTTTTCTATTCAGACTGCCCCTTGTCACCAGGTCCTGCCTGGCCTGCTACTTTTGGCTGAGACCTGAAAACAACACTGCCATAGAGAAGCATGTGAGGGGCTTGGTGGAAGATTCCCAAGGCTTGGCTGTAGGGGTAGGGGCACCTCTCCTGGCAGGTTACTGACCTAGATGGCCTGTGGGCCTCTTCTGCCCCCTGCTGACTGAGTGAGGGCTTAACCTGGGAGAGCATTTCCAAGGAAATGGGAGTAACCCATGTTCCTCAGTAGTCTGGCTGGCTGGTCACCTTTGGAACAGGCAGAAGTCCACAAAGATAAATTTTTCTGGTAGATTTTTCAAATGTCTTTGCCTGAGAATCAAAATTGCTGCTGTCTACCTTTAGCATACCTAATAACTCTATTATTTGGGGTAATAAATGCCTACAAGATTTTTTAAATCCAGCATAACTATAACTTCTTGCATATTTATTTTCTTTGAGGTCCAGGTCAGCTGAGCTACATACAGCATGTAGAGAAAGGAACACAGAGAGTGAACTCAGTGCCTCCGGGGGAGCTGGCCGTTTAGCCAGTGAACTCGGAAGATGTGCCTGCCCTGGAGGGCTGGGGAGCCCCGGCAGCAAGACCCACGCCCCAGTGTTCTCTCTGCAGTGCTACCATTGTCAGACCCCTGGGAACAACCATGCCTTGAGGCTCAGGCTGTGAGGCCTTAGAGGGAAAGGAGCTGGCTCTTCCTGGGTCTCCAGAGCTCAAGTTTTGGCTGGCCTGGGCCAGGGCCAGGGCCAGGCAGGTGGCTCAGTTCCGCCGTCTGGTGCTCAGACACGCAGCCCAGAAGCAAAACAGAAACTCTCCCACCCTCAAGCCAGCCACTTCTCAGTGCACATGCTGGCCAGGCCCTAGCTGTTGTGAGGCCAAGGGGCAGGGCCTGGCCCAGAATGCTGGCAGCCCCGCAGTCCCCCAAGTCTGCCCAGACAGGCCATGGTGTGCCTGCAGATTTCCTTTGTATGGGTGGGGATCCTCCTCTCCTTGGAACCTGAGTCAGAGGTGCCATCGGCAAGACTTGGCCTCACGAGGTCTCGGTTCCACGTCCCCACGGAGGCCCACACATCCGGCAGAGTCCTCAGCAGGGTGGCCCCAGACGGGATCCTGCTTCTGCCTTGGTGGGGAGAGCCAGGGTGGGCAGGGTGGGGTCCAGCTTCTTCCCAGCCAACTCACGGCCATCGAGTTACAGGCAGGGCTTGGGGTGCCATGGTCTGAGAACTGGTCCCTGATTCAAGTGTGAGAAGGAATCTCTCAGCTGCAATGCTCTGCCACTGATCAGAACTGTAAATGCAAAAAAGGGTAGCGGTCCCCTTGGCCCCTCCCTCATTCCCTCCATAATGAAGGCGTATGTTTCTCCTGCTGGTTGGCAAGTAGGAAATCAAATCTGAAACATTCGTGACACAGCAGCCAGAATCATGAAGTTGTTCTACCAGATACCCAGTTTTCAAGGCCCCAGGCCATGTGTTTTATTTTATATTTATTTATTTTTAGAGTGAGGGGAGGCAGAGGAGAAAGAGGGAGAGAAACATCGATAGACTGCCTCTCATATGCACCCTGACCAGGAACTGAACCCACAAGCTTTCACTTTGCAGGATGATGCCCAACCAGGCCACACCAGCCAGGGCCCCAGGCCATATATTTTAAATAAACACGCTATGGTCAGAGTACAGGTATAAAGGGGAAAAAAGTAAAGTGGCCACACACCCTTCCATTTAGGTTCCTGGCATTTCTCACAAATGGAGTTAGATATTCAGGGACTTGATTGGACATGTGACAAAAGAAGGAAAACTTTCTAATTTCCCTGATACAAATGGGATCTTTGCTTAGCCAAAAAACAAACAAGCAAAAAAAAAAAAAAAACCCACAAGGATGTATTTGGTTTATATTGTGGCAAAGTGAACTGCTTGCTGGTGGGGGCCCAGCTGGTTAAGTCTTTCTGGAGGACAATCTGGGGACACCTTTCAAAAGCCTGAAAGTGTCCTGTGCTTTGATGCAGTAATTCCCTTCAAAAGACAAAACAAATGTGCACAAAATTTGGCTCCAAGAATAGTCCTCTTGGAGATATTTATAATGAGGAAAAATTAAAAATAACCTCTGCCCATCAATAGGAAATTGGTGAGAAAAGCGATAAAATACCAGCAATTAAAGGTTTATGGATGTAGAGATGTTTACAGGGTATTAGGCCAGCATCTTACCATCTTTAGAGAGAGAAGAATTTCATCCTCTCCTTAAATGTTTGAGATTTCAAAATGACTAAAAATCAAAGGAGTAGAAATCTTGAATGTTATTTTTAAAGTACAGACATGACTCCTCAAATATCCATTAATTCCAAATGCGGCATACCTGTAGGTTGCCCACCCAGCCATCATTTCTATCCTGGGCCCTGTAGTCTTTGCTAAGAAAACCCTTTTTTTTCAGGTAACGGGTGCCCATATGCATCCAGGCCCATTCCCAGTCCAAGCGGTTGCTGGTCGTTCCACTCCCCTTGCCTGAGGATGGCTGAGGAGTGGGCCTTTGACCCAATTCTAGCAGGAGAATGAAGCAACACTTAGGAATTCCTAGACCTGTTCCCTCACTCTCTCAAAGACATCCAAGGAAGGGAAGCACCCTCTTCCCACTGTCTGGTCTTTGTCTCCCATAATGTGACACTGTGTGCCCAGGACGATGTGTGCCTGGGCCTGCTGCAGCGCCCCTGCCACGAGGGAAGACCTCACAGCATGCTGAGGATGGCAGAGCAGAAAGACAGAAGGCCCGTGAGTTTTACCTAGTCCTGGAACTGACCTGCCGCCAGGTCTCATTATGTGAGATAATACATGTTCTTACTGTTAATATCACTTCTGGTGGGGTTTTATGTTACAAGGAAAATAATCCTGATACACCTACATGAAGGTGAGACGAGCAAATTCCAAAACAGTATATATGCATTAGCCTCTAAAAATTAAAGTAATGATGTATTTATAAATAGGATAAAATCTGTAAGGATAGGTGCCAAGTTTTAACTTTGGTTCTGGGTGAAAGGATTATGGGTAACTTTAAAAATCTTGTTGTTTATATATTTCTTATTTCTTTCATAAAGAACATTTATTCAATAATAAGGAATACACATCGTGTTATCGTCACTTTTTAAAAGATTTTTAAAACATTTATTTTTAGAGAGGGGAAGGGAAGGAGAGAGAGAGAGAAACATCAATGTGCGGTTGCATCTCACACGCCCCCCCACTGGGGACCTGGCCACAACCCAGGCATGTGCCCTAACTGGGAATCGAACCAGCAACCCCCTGGTTCACAGGCCAGTGCTCAATCCACTGAGCTACACCAGCCAGGGCTACTTTTTAAAATGTGATTACAAATGAAACTAGAACTAGAGGAACAACACATTCGGTGGAAAGATTTGATGTGATTGATATAAAGAGCACCAGGGAAACAGGAAGTCTCGTCCTCTGGTGACCATCCAAACTGACAAAACGATTTGGAAGAGCACCTGGAAAAGCCTAGGAAAGTTACAGATGCCTGTCACCCTTCGCCCAGCAATTCCTCTCCTGGGCTTACGCCTTACAGAGAAACGTTGGCAGACCACTGCCCAGGGGCCAGCCCCCATCCCTCCCACTGCTGTGCTACTGGAGAGCTAAGAATGCTTTTCAACATTTTCAAATGGTTGAAATTTGAAAAAAAAAAAAGGTTTTTTTCAAAAGAAGAATATTTCATGACAGGAAAATTACATGAAATTCAAATTTCATTGTCCATAAAGTTCTGAATTTTTAATTTAAAAACTATGGAAAATTGTTTTCTCTCATTTTATGTAAGTACCGTTTTTTTCTCCTCTTAGCTTCCAAAGCTAAAAATATTCACTATCTGATCATTTACAGAAAAACTTTACCCACCCCTGGCCTGCTCTAGAGAAATCCTTACCCACTCACATACCAAGAGACACCTACAAAAATATTTGTGATAGCAAGATGTTGGACACAAGCTAAACAAATGACTGTCACTAGCAGAATGGATAAACTGGTACAGCGATGCAGTGGAACATAGAAGTGAGAACGGATGGATGGATGGACGAACGAACGCAACTGGGACGAGCATATCAACACGGATACATCTCAGGAAGCTGAGGGAGGGGAGGAGAGCAAGCTGCCAGAGATCCAGTCCAGGAAGTACATATGAAACCACGCTGAACAACGTTGGGAAACAGGGTGCCTCGGGATGCGGACAGGTGCAGTGGAAGTGTGAAGAAAGGCTGGAAAGGTCGACAGCAGGGGTAGGGGAGGGAAGGCGAAACTGCATTTAAACCTCATTTCACGCCCTTGGCCTCACCCATACCCAGGACGTTGCATTTCCTGACAGCGGTGAGCAGCCAGTTCATCAAATGCGCAAACTGGCGAATGCTCCTCAGGCTCCCTGAGCCTCAGTTCTTCCCCCCAGCTCTGGTGAATGACTGAGACGCTCTCCAGGGGCCGCCCCAAGCCCACCATGCCCTCACGTCAGTCAGGATTAGCTTTAGTCATGGATGACAAAATCAAAATTAGTAGTGGCTTCCCTGGAGTCCTTGAGAATCAGGATTCTCAGTGTGGGGGGAAAAAAGACAAACTGTAGTCCTGAATTTTAACTTCAGTATAAGTATGAATTCATATGTTGTTTTTCTTTTAAACATCAACCTGTTCCTACCTCTGTCCATTGAAAACACCTGGAAACAGTGACCAACCCAGTGACAATCAGCACCCCAAGTGCTCAGATTGTAGTCTCCAAATGTCATTTTATAGTGAAAGGACCCGGGACTCTTTGGAGAAACATCTGATTCCATGAATCTAAAGCACTTCGATGTACCAGAGAGGAAGCAATCAAAGATTTCAGGGTCATGTCAGAGGGGCTCGGGAGCCAGCCTGACGAGGTTCCTCCTGGCCAAAGGGGAACGTGAGCATCGATGACAATCATGCGCTGACACACTTCAAATATACTGAAATCAATGAGTTCATAATGATTAAAAATTAGTCACTCTCGGGGATTCTAAGACATCAACTCATTATTCTAAGTGAAAATAAAGGGAAAGAAGTAAGCATTTATCCTGCCTTCTTACACCACCGGTAGTCAAATAGTAGATGAGGGAAGTTTCTTTATCTTTAACTTAAAAAAAAATACGTTTATAGGAAGTTGCAAACCTAGTATGGAAAGGTCCCATTTACCCTGCATCAGGTTTCCCCCAGTGGTAACATCTTGCACAGCTCCAGAGCAACAGCACACCAGGAAACTGACACTGGTAAAATCCACAGACCTTGTTCAAACTACACCAGTTTTACACGTACTACTGTGTGTGTGTATGTGTGTGTTTAGTTCTATGCAATTTTATCACATGTACAGGCACATGGCACCACAGGGAAGTTTATTTTTATAGTAGTCCAGTTGCCAAAGAAGGAACACTAGAATTGGAATATCTCCATTTTGCAACCTCCAATGAAATAATGGATTTAAACACTAAGTAACTGCTGTGAACAGCCCCAAGGGAGAGAGCAAGACATCATGTGCCTCCTGATGAAGGAACACAGCATCTATGAAGCATTCTTACCAAAAAGATCAAAGCCAAATCTAAGCATGCCTCAAAAGTTAACTACCTTGTGATACACACCACATTAACAGAATGAAGAACAAAAACCACATGATCATCTCAATTGATGCAGAAAAAACATTTGACAAAATTTACCACACTTTCATGATAAAAACACTCAACAAACTAGGAATAGAAGGAAATCACCTCAACCTGAGAAAGGCCACATGTGAAAGTATATGTGCCACAGCTAACATCATACTCAAGTGATGAAAGGCTGAAAGCTTTTACTTTAAGATCATGAACAAGGTGAGGATGCCCACTCTCACCTCTTCTAGTTAACATGGTACCGGAAGTCCTAGCCACAGCAATTAGGCAAGAAAAATAAATAAAAGGCATCCGAATTGGGAAGAAGTAAAATTATATCCTCAAATAACATTATGTCGAAAACCCTAAAGATTTAAAGAATAAAGAAAACCCTACAAAAAATAAAACAAAACAAAAAAACCCTCGTTAGAATTACTAAATGAATTCAGCCAAATTTCAGGATTCAAAATCAATGCACAAATATCAGTCACTTTCTATACACAAACCATGAACGATCTGAAAAGAAAGTTACAAAAACAATTCTGTGATCAAAAAGGTACCCCTTCTCTGCTGGTTCAGTAGCCTCACCAGATCCCCTAGTCCCTGCCCCACTGTGAGAGTCCTCCAGCCAGTTTCCCTACCCCTCCATCTGCCTCGGCTTCAGTGAGGGCCCCCAAAGCTAGATAGCTGGAGGCTGCCTCAGAGAGCCCTAAGCTGGAGATGATCCAGGAGCAGGGCCTCAGAAACCAGGCTCTTCCCTGGATTGAATTTTAGTTTCTCTTTCATTGTTGGCACAGGTCCAGGCTCACCTGGCCCCACCTACCCTCGAAATGGAGATGCCAATTTCCATTTGCCTTTTTACTTACACACCTCAGCTGGGAATGCCCAGTGAGCCTGGCTAAAAAGGGAGCCATGTGGCTGGAGAAGCACTTGAGATTTGGCCATGGCTACAGCTGAGGCCCCGGTGCTGGTGACTGTGGTGCTGGGCTTGGTCACAGCAGGCCCTGTCTCCACCTCCCAGTTCACCATAACCAGGAGGGGCTGCCACATTGGCAGGCTCTAATCTCTGTTACAATGAGAACTGACAGCCTTCAAGAAGGCCAAGGGCACCTTGGAAGAATCGCTCTTGCCTCTTCCCCAGAACCAGGAACCTGAGGCAGCTGCTCATGTGGGGGCACACTGTGGCCTCGGGGGCTGAGCTAGACTTGATGCAGAACATCCTGAAGACCAAGCTGACCTGTCCCTGGGGCCTGTCACAGACCAGCCCTTTCGCAAGCTGTACCCCATCCACTCTGAGCTCCAGGTCTGTGTCCAGCTTCCAGGACCACCTCTACCACTGGCTTCACCATCTCTAGAAGGTCCCAAAGAAGGGGTCCCAAGACTGCCTTGAGGCCTCTGTCATGTTCAACCTCTTCTGCCCCCTCACGTGGGAACTGAAATGTGTTGCCAGTGGAGCCCTGCCCATCGGAGAACCTGGACCCACCCCCACCCAGCCCATCTGGGGCCCAGACCATATTTATGCACTAAGCCCCACGTAGACCTGAAGTTATTTCCTCTTGCCCCTTATTTATGAAGCTGCAGCCCTGACTCATAAGAAATGTTTATTCTTTTGTAAACAGTAAGGAATTGGGAAAAAAGAAGAGCCAACTACCAATTTTCAGATTGAGAGAACAGAAGAACAGCAGGGCTGCAATAAGCAAACTGTAGACTCTGGCAAACTCTAAAGGACATTTTGGTGTCTTCAACAAACACGTTTCAAGGGAAAAAAGAAAGATGGGGCTATACTCTATAGGGACATTTTATAGAGTAACTGATTTAAAGAGCTATCAACCAATTGCAATGTGGAGACTTTATTTGGGCCCTGATATAAACTGTTTTTAAAATATGGATTTATAAGACAACTGGACATGGAGACACTGACTGGAATATTCATCACTATAAAGAAACTTATAAAAGTTTAGATAATATTACATTTTAGAAGTCCTTACATTTTACACACACATCCTGAAAGTCACAAATGACCCCTGGCTGGTGGCTCGGTGGACTGAATGCCAGTCTGTGAACCTAGGGGTCACTGGTTCAATTCCCAGTCAGGGCACATGCCTGGATTGTGGGCCAGGTCCCCGGCTGAGGGCTTGCGAGAGGCAACCACACATTGGTATTTCTCTCCCTCTCTTTCTCCCTCCTTTCCCCTCTGAAAGTAAATAGATAAAATCTTTAAACAAAATAGTCACAAATGAAATAGATGTCTGGAATTTGCTTCAAAGGAATTTAGAAGTGAGGAAGTAGATGGACAGGCAGAGAGTTTGGCCACAACTTAGGAACTTGAACCACTAAAGCCGAATTCAATGTATATGAAGGTTCATTATACTTCTTTGTAAACTGAAAGGTTTTTAAAATAAGCAAATGGGGAAAATGTGGTTTAAGGGAAATAACAGCATCAGGGACCCACCCCTGCCCCACCCTCTTCTACTACCCCACCCTCTTTTTCACTAGCTTCCAGCTCAGTCTCAAGTGGCTGCTCCATTCCAGCCAGTGCAGCCTCTCCAGCCAAGGAGGATCAGGGAAGGAAGGACGTCCACCTTAGAAATCACGCGAAGTACTTTTCCATCCCAGGGACCAGACATAGTTACATGTCCATGCCTGGCTGCAGGAGAGGCTGGGAAAGGCAGTTTTGCTGTGGCCCAGTAGCTCACTTGGTTAGAGCATCATCCCGATAACACCAAGGATGGGAGTTAGATTCCTGGTCGGGGCACACACAAGAATCAGCCAATGAATGCATCAATAAGTAAAACAACAGACTGATGTTTCTCTCTCTCTCTAAAATCGATCAATATTTGTAAAAGGCAGTTTTTATTCTGGATGGCCACATGTCTAAAACTCAGTGCTTCCATTATCAAGAGAGAAGGGGTGAATGGCGATCAGGGGTCAATTTCTGTTGTCTGCTACAGCTCTCATCCCTCTGACTACGGTACAGGCGTGTAGGGTGCTGCAGACTGGTGCTCAGAGCTGGCAGCAGAGCTACCGTTGTACAGCTGGTGAGCCTGATGATGTTTAAATATGCTTGCCATTTACATATACAAATCAAGCAATCTGCTGGAAGTCTCCGCTCCGCTTTGGATTCAAAGCGTGTGTCTGGCTTCCTTCGCTCTTCCAGGCGGAGTGTTCACCTCTAGGAAGCTGCTGTTCCTGCAGCCAGGATGGCAGGTGCTACTTCCTATGCTGTAGCTGAAACCAAACCCAGCACCTGGACCTTGATCTGCCCCAAGGACTGGATATATGTTCCACCAGTGCATGAAATGGAGAGAAACCTGTTCAGTCTCTTCCCCTGCAGCTGAGGCAGCTGAGCCACCCTGTGGGGGCCAACCCTGCAGAGTAGGCATGCTCTTACACCACCCTTAAGATTTCTGCCATATATTTTGCTTTCGAATCAACCATCACTTTTTAAAAACACCTTAAGTTGATTTTTAAAGGAATCTCCTATCATTGCTGTAGATAGAAAACCAGTATGGCCTACACCAAAAAGAAGGTAACTGAAAATCTAGCTAAGATTCTGCCAAGGGCTCTGTGCCTGACACCTTTTTTTGTTAAAAACAAGCTAGCATTAAACTGACTTCGTCCTTGAGGCATTTAAATGGATCAAAAGAATTAAAAATGGATTTTTTTTTTCGCATCGTCCTTCAATGTAATTTAATGCCTGTCAGTAACCAACAACAGTCATCTCTCCTGGGCAACATGGCTGAGCTCTGTATGCCTGTTTTCCCATTTGTACGATGGGGCTCATAATAGTACTCATGTTACAGGAGCATTGAGACTATTACACAACATCATCCATATAAAGTCTCAGCATATAAAGTGCCCAGCTCATACCCTGCCCAGGTAGTTCAGCTGGTTAGAGCATCATCCCAATACTCCAAGGTTGCAGGTTCGATCCCCGGTCAGAGCACACAGAAGAACCAACCAAAGGACGCATAAATAAGTGGAAAAACAAAATCAATGATTTTCTCTCCCTTCCTCTTTCTCTCTCTAAAATCAATAAATTTTTTAAAAAGAAGTATGAAAAAAATAAAAGCAAATTAAAAAATAAAATGCCTGGCTCACGGTAAGCACTCAAATGCCAGTTCTTATTATCTGTCAGTTTCATGGAGAAGAAAGTGTAATTAAAGAACTAAATATGGCTCAAGGAGAAAAAAAAAATCCCAAAACCCAAGCAACTCAAACTTCAAAGCAGCAGGGAAGGGGGGACATAAAACCCCAGACACTTTATTTAATAATGGAAGACACTTTATTTTTTTAAATCATCTCTCAACATTTCAACTCTTGGTAGAAATCAAATGCAAAACATCTGCATTTTTAAGTTAGCATCTATTTACCGCTCTCTCTCACAGCAACCTCACACAGTAAGACACACACCGAGGAGGAGCATGGTCAGAGAATCTCCTGTTCCCGTCCATGAACGCAGTGTTTCCATGCCGACACACACATCCACAGGGCTTTCTCTCCCAGGACAACGTCTCCATTCCTGCTCTTGTCCACTGTGTAAGTTACGTGGCATCACAGTTTGGCTAAAAGAGTAACTGTAGTGCGGGAGTGATCTGGAAATGGAAAACTACAAAACTAGAGCTCTCAGGAGTGGGACAGGCATTGATACTTCTGAAATGTGGACAGGAAGAATAAAGATGAATGTGCCAGAATGGGGTGGTCTTGGTAATAAAGTTGGTTGAATTCAGCTTTACATACACGTTGAATATCTACATGTGATCTACTAGATATATAAAAAAGCCATAGAAGATCTGAAAAATCTTAAAATCACTCCACTGAGTTAGAACACCAGCAAATTCACAGTGGCCTCAGGATTCAGCCAGATTTAAATTTGTTCAAAAGCTGAATACGTCCTTCCACCAGAAAACCCACTGCATGTCAATTCCTGTAACATTCTGTACATCACAAACACTTATGGCTAGAATATATTATTATTTCACAAGGAAGCAGTTTTATTTTCAGACTCTTGCCCCACTCCTGCTCTGGCCCCCACAAGGAAATCCCAGGGGTCAGTCATTCACATGAGGAGTTTAAAGGGCCTTCGGGTTTGGAAGCGCTTCGGCTCAGCTGAGAATCTCAGGAGACATCTGTCTGATGGGCGCACGCCAACTTCCGCCCACTTTTAGTGCAAAAAGATCGCATGTTGCAGAGTCCTAGAAACAGTTGAAGAGAAGGTGACTGAGAGAGGGGGGTGATGGGGATCCCAACTGAGTTTTCTTCTGAAGCAAGACTCAAGAAGTTCGGAGTGCAAGTTCACACTCAGCAAGTGGCAAAGGTCAGGCTGTAGATCCGCAGGTGAGGTTCCTGACTCCTCAGCAGGTTATCACAGTCTGCAGGAGCACAGACCTCCCGGCCCGCACTAACCCCCGTAGTGCACACTGGAGGTAGGTGTATAGATTTATTGTAGGGAAGACAGTGGCTCTCCACCAACTCGGGGACATCGTCTCTGTTCCTCCTCTGCCCCCACACTCTCCGCTCTACCTTCGGGCTGGGATGAGTGGAGGACACAACACAAAAGGGAATGAGATCCTCCCTTGGAAGACTAAAGAACCCAGGGCATTTTTATAAATAGCTACATAATTAATGTTTTAACCACTTTGAAACACACAGCAAGTTGAGTATTTATTTAAAAATAAATTTCAAAAATATCTATTTACAGTACAGTAAGAGGGGCATGTGCAAACAACCGAAAGGGGGAAAGTCAGTCCTGCTGTGGACGGTCCGCCCTCCAACGCACTGGAGCGAAGTTCACACACACCATAGGCTGAACTGAGCCGTGATGGCAACAGGATGACATTCAGCTAATACTGGACTCGGCTCACCTTTGTAACCTGGGGCTGGATGGGGAGTCAGGGGCAGAGACTGCAGGTGGGGATCCTTGTATTTGGGAAGAGGGTGGCAAAAGGGATGAGCCATTGGAAGAGGCCCAGTGTGGCAGGAGGGCTCATTTCACAAGCCAACAGGCCTCTAGCTTGCCATTCCAGGTGGGCATTTGGAGGTGACCCGGAGGGCCCTTCCCAGTCCAAGTTGGCTTTGCAGTGGGAGGGGTAGATGTGGCAAGAGTCCCAGAGATAGAAATTCTCTTAAAAAAAAAAAAAAGAAAGAAAGGAAAGGGAGTGAAGAGATTAGCAAAAATGAATCTGAACGGAAGTGCCACCCTCTCCCTTGTCAGGCGACAAAGCAGCCATCAGTTGAAACATGTTAGTCACTAAGTGAACACCCACATGGTGCAGACAACCCAAATCCCCGGCACCTACACGGTCAAGTGTAGGTCTCCGCTGCCCAGATCGGTGCATTAACACTTCTTCCCCAGGAAAGCAGAGATCAGTGGTGTAGCCCTTGGAGCAGGGAGGTGCAAGGTCCAGTCTATCTATACACGAGATGGGAGAACTGGGTGGACTTGTAGTTCAGCTGGTTGTTAGGCATGAATTTGTGCAGCTCACTCTTTTTGCAGCAGGGGTCGTAATGGTAGGCGATGAGGCAGGTGTCGCAGGAAACTTTTGAACACTGGGTGCAGGTGTTGGTGGCACCTGGGCGATTACAGAAGCCACAGCGGGAGGTGGCTGTGGTGGAGGGCTTGGATTTTGAGTGGAAGTGCGCCAGCCGGTCCAGGCCCTGAGTCTGGCCTGCATACTTCTCCCTCAGAGATGACCCGTGGGCCAGGCTGTCGTGGGTGGAGGACTTGCTGGGGAAGGCGCTGGGCTTGGAGGCTGGGGGACAGGGGAACAGGCTGTCGCAGCGCTGACAGAGGGAGGAGCTGCAGGACAGGCCGCAGTTTTGGCACTTGGACAGGGCGGACTCTTTGGCAGGGGGCGAGCGCTTGTAGAGGGGGTGGGCATCGTTTCTGAGCAGCCACACATCTGGCCGCAGGGCATCCTGCCTCCGGTAGGTGGCCCTAGGTTCCGAGTCCGTGTACAGATCCACGTCTTCCTGAGCCGAGAAATACGTGCTGCGCAGCAGGCCAAGGCCATTGCTGGGGGAGGAGGGTGGAAGGTTGTCAGGGCTGCCATGGGGGGAGCTGGACATGGCCAGGAGCGAGGGGGACGGGCGGATGATCTCATCCTTGAGGTCATCCCCCCCATCCGCTGTTACAGGCTCCTTGCGCAGGCTCAACGAGGCCTTCAGGGGTGGCTTCCGGCTCTCCCAGTAGCTGTTGTCATAGGCATCCACCGACCTAGAGAGTTTGGTCACACGGGGCTTGTAGTAGTCCTTGGCCGCTCGCTCACTGGCAGACTTCTGGAGCGCCACACGGGCCATCGAGGCTGGTAGGTGATCCCGGCCCTCAGCCCGTCGCCGCAGGGCGTCCGAGCAGCCCCGCACGTCCTCTGCACTGCTCTTGCGCTCGCTCACCACATCCAGCTCGGAATAGCCCTTGTCCTTGACTTGTGAGTGGATTTCCAGCATCTGCTCACACTCCACCTTAGCCAAAAAGAGTTCAAAAGAGACCATCTTCACCTGCAGGGTCTCCACCAGTTCTGTGAGCTTATATGCAGTCCCCAACTCGGGCACGTAGCCCATGTAATTCAGGATGGTTTGGATGTCCTCTTCCAGTAACGTGGACTTGACGTAGTACACGAAGGGTCCCGTGTAGGTCTAAAAGGAAGGGGAGCATACAAAGAGGCGGGACTTTCTCTCTGAGACACACAAGGAAGCAGCCTCAAAGCACAGTACGTCAAGTCTGGACTGGAGCGCGGGGAACCGCTGAATGGGAAGGGAACGATCCCAGTATCTTCTCACTGCACAAGGCAGAGGCTAACGCTTACCCACCACTCCGCGCACTGGTGTGAGGGAAATGATGTTAGGTGTAGGGAACAAAGCCATTAGCTTCCTGCGCTGGGCACCACAGCTCTGCTCCCTACAAGGAGGAGCAGGGCAAACTCGGTGAAGAAAGAGGATTGGGGAGGAGGCAGGTGCCCAATGAACAATGAGAATATTTCTTCCTGGCATTTCTACAAAGGTCTGAAGAGTACAGGTGGGACAAAAGTAGGTTAACAGTTGTGAATACATGAAACACAGTGTTTACTCTATTATCATTTATTAATTATTGTACTATTTTCCATACAAGCTACTGTAAACCTACTTTTGCCCCACCCTGTATATCAGACTGAAGACCCTGTCTTGGCAGAAATCCTCCTGAGCTGTCACTATCTTCAGAATGATTCAGAATTCTCTCTCTCCCAGATTCATCCTCCTCACTCCTGTGTTACTTCTGGGCCTCGGCAGCGGCCTCCTAGTCAGCCTCCCTGCCCTTCTCCTGTCCCCCTACATGCAGGCTGCTGCCCATACACCAGCCAGAAGGGTTATCTGCAAATGTAAACGGGTCCAGCCGCTGCCTTGCTTCCCAGCCCACTTACGAGAAATCCATGCCCTCTGCCCTGGGCCTCAAGGCCCTGAAGAACCCGGGTGGCCACCTGCCTTTCCAAACTCCCGGCTGCAGATGTGAGTGGCCGGGGGCAGGGACCCCGTTAAGAGACAGCACTAGGCAAACAGGCAAGGTGGGGAGCCATGGGGGTAATTCTGGTTGTTGTCTCAAAGGAAGGGGGAACACAGGAGGGTCTGCAGGCAGAGCAGGGGTGTGATTGAACTGGCACAGACCCTCTCAAGACAGCCTGGAAGGGGCAAGAAAGTGGAAGGGAGAGCAGTGTGGAGAGCCCTTCCCGAGACCTTACCTTGATGCTTCTGAACTCCTTCTTCCACGGGTAGAGAAAGAGGTTGACGCCCACTGTCTCCAGCACACTGAAGGCGCAGTGCAAAGCCCGAAGGCTGGAGGAGCTCAGCACACGCAGGGAGCTCTCCACCACCTCATAGAACTGGATCAGCCGGAATCGATAAAGGGGATCCACCTTGTGCAGGCTGAGCAAGGTCGACGCTGCCACCCGCAGGTACTCATCACTGCTGGGCCGCTGCTTGCTGGGGGTGGTGTCCACTTTGCCTTCATGGAACTGCACATACTTCCGAAATAAGTCATCCTTATATTTTGTATCCATTGAACTGGGCTTCCCCATGCGATCCAGGGACGAGGGGCTACCTTAGCTCCTCCATGGCCTCTGGGTTAGAGGCACGGTCGTGGCTAGGAGCACTACCATGTTGCCCACCTGGACCAGCGCAACGCTGTGGAAGGAGAGCAAGAAGCACGTCACTCCTCACAAAGGCTGCTGCAGCAAACGCAACAGGGCTGGCCTCGCGCACAGCAGGCACCACCAGCCCTGGGCTGCACTCTGCGCTTCATTCGCACCTTTACTGAACATGATTACATGCTGCACAACTGAGTTCACAGGTGAAACGTGATTAGGAGCACCTTACCTGGTTCTGTGGGGAGAAGGAAAGTGCTAAAAGGCCTTCCTGAGGCAGTGACAGCCCTGACGGATGAGTGTGCCGGGCAGTGTGACAGCAGAGGTGTTGGCAGGGAGAAAGGCCCTAAGAGTCAGTGCTTACTACGTGCCAGGTGCTTACTGGAACTAACACACTCTGTCTTCGCAAACAACCCTAAGAGATGGGTACTACTGTTATCCCCATCTGACAGATGTAGTGACTGAGACAAAGAGCCATCGACAAACTTGCTGAAAGCTGCAACACTATTCAGAAGCAGAGCTGAGATCAGAGCCCCGGCAGTCCGGCTCCAAAGTCCATGCCTTGAACCACCACACCCCGCTTTCCTGAGGCAGGAAGGAAGGCGCTTGGCTATGAAGAGCAAGAAGCCTCCAGTGCGGCTGCAGCGGTGCGCGGAGGGGCGATGGAGCTGCAGACATGTGCAGCAGCTCATCCCCCGACCTCCAAGAGCACACTCCAAGAGCACACTCCAAGAGCACATTAAGGGTTTTACATTTATTCCAAGAGCCACATGAAGTGCCTGCCTGAAGAGTTCAAAGCAAGGGGAAGAGGGACAGAATCCTATTTGCAATTTTAAAAAGAGACCATGCTGGCTGCTGGCCCCCTGGCCCCTGGCGAGTGCTTTTATCTGCCTTTGATGGCCTGCATTCCCCTTTACCTTAACAGCAGTTTACCAGCTCCGCTGGGAGAGGATAGAACAGAACGTTCTGAGCTGGGACACAGAATTTATACACTCTTGCTGTCTGCTTGGCCACCCGTTAGTAGAACATTTACCGATCCAGCCGTAATCTTTTTTTTTTTTACTGATTTTAGAAAGAGAGAGGAAGGGAGAGGGGGAGGAGAGAGGGAAAGGAAGAGCAAAAGAGAAATACTGATTTGTTGTTCTACTCATTTATGCATTCATCGGATACTTCTTGTATGTGCCCTGATCAGGGACTGAACCCGCAACCTAGGACGATGCTCTAACCCACTGAGCTACCTGGCCAGGGCCCGTAACACCAGATTCATCGAGGGATATTGCCAGGGTCTGGGGCAGGCAACACAGCACGGCAGTGACAAACAGATTCCGAAGCCAGGCTTCCTGGGGGTGAATCCTAGGTCTGCTTCTCCCAGTTACTTTGGCAAATTACTCAGCCTCTCTGGGCTCCAGTCTTCTCATCTGAAAAAGGAGGCTGGTAATAGGACCCAGAGTCTAGAGTTGGTGGGAGGGTTGTATACAATCAGCACACGAAGCCCTTCACAGGGTGCTGGCTTAGAAGAAGTCCTCGATGGGTCAGTACCCGTTCCTGGTGTCTGAAGGTGCCATACCGGCCAAGATGCCAAGCTTTCCCAAGAAGGTAAGATCAGAGTGGTACAAATCTCTGCCTGGGTGATGGATGTGCATTTTCACACTCACCTGTCCTGCCTTTGCTGACCACGGCTCTGTGGGTGCAGAGATCATGACCCAATTATTCAGCAAGGTAACCTAAGCAGGGTATGTGCTTTAGAAATACCTGCTGAGTGAGAGGCTCCTGCTGACAGCGGGAGATGGTAAGGGACTGAGAAACAAGCTGCAGTGAGATGGGACGGACCTCTGGATTCTGTTAGCAGGTCTGGGTTCAGCTCAGGAAGTTCTAAAGGCCTACAAGCCTGGCAACCATCATGAGGTCAATAAAATCATCCATGTCTCTATGAGCTCCTTGTCTGACTTCTCCAATTTTGGGCAGTGAGGGGTGAGACGTGCAGGAGAACTAGGGACTCAGGCCGCCTTCTCCCATCCACTGCCCTGCCAAGGAAGCCCAATGTTTAGGAACAAATAGAACGAATATGCCTGAGGAGCTCACAAGGCAAACATAAATCCGTTTAGAATAAATTCTACCTCCTGACCAAGGTCAAAGGCTCTACATGGTCACACCCCTGCTCACCTCTCCTAGTAGTCTTTCCCTTCCCTCTAGGTTCCACCCACATGAACTGTCTGTTGTTGTTCCTTAAACGCAGCGAGCTCCTTTCTATCTCGGGACCTTTGCACATGTTCCTTTTGCATCTTCTTCCTCTGAGTCTTCCCATAGCTAGCTCACCTTCAGGCCTCAGCTCAAATATCATCCCTCAGCAGCCTTCCGACAAGCCCAGCGCAGTAACTCCCACCTTCCCAGCTCCTCTTTATCCAGTTAGCCTGAGATAATCATCACCTGAAACTGTCAACTTCATTTACTCATTTACTAGCTTCCTCTCTTGTCTCCCCCATTACCCAGTAAGCTCCACAAAGGCAAGGACCATATCTGTTTTGTTCATCATCATGCCCAACACAGAGCCTGGCACTTAGCAGGTGTTCGACAGAACAGGTGAAGCGAATGATGCAAAGGATGTAAGCAATCATGATGCCACCCCTTTAGTTTCTTTAGCTCTCCCAAGAATCCTGGGAGATCAGCCGGAGAGACAAGGAACAGAGGCTCCAGGGCGTGGCATGCTCTAAGTAGCTCAGGATTATTAAACCCTGGGCCCAAGATTCCAAGTCTGGCCTTCTGATTTGGAGCCTGTGTTCCTCCTACCACCCAGCGATTCCTGAGTTCAACAAGTATGTACACAGCACCTACCTCGTAGCAGGCCCTGGGCTGGATGCAGTGGGGGTAGATACGGGGTGGGAGGAGCAGCAGGGGGCAGCAGTCGAGAAGACACAGCTCTGCCCCCAATTCCAGTTGGAAGAATTTACTGTCTGTTATCCAACTATGTATGTTCTCTTAAGCAATGAAACTGTATTGCAACTCGAGAGAAAATATCACTTGCCCTTGCTAATAAAAACCAATATGCATTTACCACTTTGTCTAATAGAAGCGTCCATCCTGTCTCTGGCCCCAAGGACTGTTTGTCGGTACACCTGAGAACAATTTAAATGGGGGACATCAAGCCCCCTAAACACTGCTCTGAGTTTCCTCCAAGGAAGTCGGCCTCGAGCCCACAGAAGCTGATTTTTTTTAAACGTCAGCCACCCTCAAGTTCAGAGTCTGCTGCTCTGTAATCACACCACAGTCCACACCCTTGTTTGTTGCTGGCAAACAATAAACAAGGAAAAGGGATCCAAATAGCTCAGCTGGTGTTCAAAATCCTAACTCTCAAGTCAAAGATGGGAAACCCATCGAAGAAGAATCTTGAACCAACCTAGGTAGGTGAGGAAAAAGGTGAGAGAGAAAAACAAATGCTAAAGGAAAGAAGGAAACCAACCATTACTGATATCCTATGTGCTAAGCACTGGGCTTTCTGCTTCAACTGCATCATCCCATTCAATGCACGTAATGATGCTACGAGGGCGCCAAGGCTCAGCCGCTGAACAATCTGCCCAGCAGGGTTTCAAAGGGTCAAAGCTGCAATCTGAACTTCAGTTAGCCAACGCCGAGGCCTGTGCTTTGTCCCATTTATCACATTCATTTATTGTTAAAATTAGTAGCATTGACGACAGGTTTAGTACTTAACGGTCCTCTGCTGAGGCTCAATGATATTCAAGGAAATCTGCAGGACAGCCCCAAGGTTAAAGAAGAGGAAACTGAGGCTCAGAGAGTCCAAGTCACTTGTCCTAAGTCACAAGGTTAGGAAGAAGTGGATCTGAGATCTGAAACAGTCTGACGCCAAAGCCCCGACTCAAGCTCTGAGCTGCACTGCCTTGAAGCAAAGCTGTCCCCCTACATTTGCTGGACAGCTCTACTTAAAAGGGCTCAGCTAAGCTAGAATGCCCTATGGCAGGGAGAGCAGAGTTGAGTTTCAGAAATTCCTGTAATGCAAAATTCACATCTTCCCACACCTAATGGGGCTGGAAGAGCCACAAAGCTCTATGATGTAAGCTCAAAGGCCAAGGCGAGAGGCTGGCCAGAGACTGGCCAGTGGTGAAGCAGCTGACATCATCCGTCCTGAATATATTTTCTGAGAATACAGGCTGCATTATAGCTGGTCGGAGCTGGTGTCTTTTCTGAGCATGGAACCAGCAATTTATTCCCAGCACTCTGCAAGAACGAAAAACATGCTCACTGCAAAAACAGCGTGGTTACAGGGGACCAGACAGCGCAGAGACAGAAGCTGTTAATTTCTCCAGGCAACCCAAGGATTGGAAAGCCAAGATGTGCCGGTCTGGCAAAAGGGGAAAAAAAAAAAAAAAAAGGCACTTGAACATCTCTAACAAAGTCAGGCAGGCGCCCAGAGCCAAAAGGCCTGGTCAGCACTTCCTGCACCCCACAATCTAGGCCCCTTTTGAAAAGCACATCAATGAGGATACAGATATTGCAGTCAGGGAGGCAGTGGCTTTTCAATTATTATTTTTAAACATCTCAAAGGAAAACTGTATCTGTTTAAAATCCCACTGAATGGAACTGAAATGATTCTGGGTAGCAAGGCATTAGCTTGGCTTTACCTCGGCTGGCCCATTCAAGCAGAAACATTCCCCAAGCTGCATTTGAAGGCTCCCCCTCCCTGCCGGGGCAGGAGCTATTTTGGTCCCAGCATTGCCCCAGTCCACAGGTTTACAGACAGATCCCTGGTCTAGCTTCAGCGCGCTCAGACTTCCCTCAGCCTCCCAACAGCAGCAAGGGGAGAGCAGTTCAACCCCCTCCACCTCCGCACCCCACTCCTTAGCATTCATTCCAAGCCCGAGGCTCCGGAGATGCATTCAAGACACCTTCCAATGGCTGTGAAACACTAGAGGGTCCCCAAACGCCAACCAGATTCCAGAGAAAATCAGTAAGGCCTTCCAAACCTCTGAAAATAGCCTCGGCAGTGCTGAAATTGGGCTTCCCTAGTGGCAGCTGCCTCTCCGAGGGGCTCTGAAGGAAGCAGTTTCCCCTCCCTGCAGGGGACAGTAGCTGGCGGCTGCTATTCCCAGCCTGGTAATTCCTATGGCCTTGGAGGGCCCCGTCAGTTGTAAAACAAACAAACAAACAAACGACCCTCGACCCACACTCGGGCCCTCCCCACAGGTCTGTGAATGAATTAACAGCAGCCATCACTTCCTCAACGCCTGCTGTATGCCAGAGATCTCATTCCCTCCCCACTACGGTCCTAGCAGGCAGGTTCACTCCCATTTCTCTAATGAATTAGGCAACTGAGGCTCAGAAGATTAAGTGACTTGTCCAAGGTCACACAGTGAGGTCAGCCGCCAAAACCTGGGCTGAGGACCACTGCGCCGTTAACTGCCTCTCAATGGAATTGGGGTGTCTTCTTCCAGTGTTGGTCACCCAAGTGGGGGTGTTCCTCTTGAGCCACCCGTGGTCGATCCTAGGTGTCCGTGAGGCAGCCCTTGGGGGAGCAGGGGTCCTGAGGAGAAGCTGGGCCCCCGGAGTGCCGAAAGGAGGGCCCGCCCGTGGCTCCCGCCGTCCGCAAAGGGACCCGCTCCCTGGCCACAGAGCCCCGCCGAGTCGGGCGCCCCCACCGCCCGGGGAAGCCCCAAAGGCCGTTTCCGCCGCGGCCGCCCGCACTTACCTCAGCACTGCCCCCGAGAACGCTTCGGCCGAGGGATGCGAAAAGAAGCCGCGGCCGCCGCCGGAGCCGGCCCCGGGTGGGCTCTCGCCGCTCCGGCCGGCTGCAGGGAATCGAGACCAGTACCCGGGACCAGCGGCGACCCGGAAACAATCGGCCAGGAAGTGACGTCCCCCGGAGGCGGGTCCAAAGGGAGGTCGGGTCGCGGCTGCGCGCTGGGCTGGGGGAAGGCCGATACCCACGGGCAGCAGAGAAAGAAGCTGGAGGCAGAAGAACGAGCACAGAAACGGGCGAATTTCACTTTGGGAACTAAAAAGCCCCTGCCGCCGCTGGGGCTAGGACCCGGAAGCAAACGGGCCAGGAAGTGACGCACACCCTCCGTTCCAGGATGGCAGCTAGTTGGGTTGTCATGGGAACCGGCCGAGAGCCGGCGGTGGAGTTTACGAGCTGGAGAGCGGACTGAACGACCCTCGGGCTCCGCCTCCGGTACTTGCGCTCCCGACTGCCCCTGAGCAGGAGCTGACAGTTGGATCCTTGGCCTCCTTTTTACGGAAGGAAATACCAAGGTTTAAAGAGAGCAAGAGATGCCCAGGATCACACGAGACTGAATCCAGCCCAGAGAGGACCGTTCTTACAGGCTGTCGTTCAGAGAGGAGTCCCAGTTTTGCCTTTGCCACTTGCTAGCCGCGTGACCTTGGGCAAGTTACTTTACCTCTCTGAGCTTCAGTTTTTTCACCTGCAAAGTGGAATAACAACAGTACCGTCTCCTGGGAGTCATGTGAGAATTGAATTCATATACGAAAAGCCAGTTATTACTATAGTTGGCAGAAAGATCTAGATACGTTTTGCTTTTTAAATCTGTCTAAGTGAAAGGAAATGACCCCTCTCTGTCTTCGACTTCCTTAAATGGAGGTCAGCGTTGGGGAAGACCAGCGTATTGCCCCCTTGTTTTGTGTCTTCTCACCAGGCACCGGTGGTACTGCGTGGCCTACACTGTCATCAATACTGGTGGCTTGCTACTTCACTTCATGGGCTTGTCTTTTCTCCCACCCACCACGAGAACTCAGTTTTTATGGTTCACCACTCATTGAATCCCTAGTGCTTGCAAAATGCCTAGTACATACTCAAGACTGTTGAACATGTTTGCAACTGAACCATTTGTTCTGTCGCTGTAACTTATCCCAGACATTTATTAAAGACTAGAGCCCATTCCATGTCAAGCTGTCTTCCTCCAACGTGCTCTTGGCTCCCTGCACATACCATGCTCTTCTACCTTTCTGGCTTCTGTGCCTCTATATGCTGTTTCTTCTGCGTGAATGTCCTTCCCCTTGCCTCATTCTTTCCTTGCGTTTTTGGCTTCCAGCTCCAACTCAGCCCTCACATTCTTTCTGAAGCTTTCTCTGATTTCTCCAGGCAAAGACTAGCACTAGCCTTCCCCTGGTCCCCACAACACTATCTTTCATAATTTTACCTCAGCCGTTACCACAGTGGACTGCATATATTTTTAAACATGGAGGTCCTTATACATAAATGTTTTTCCTGAGCTCTGAACAAGTCTCATCATGAGGTGCCCAACAGATGTTTCTTAATTGGAGGATTCTCCCTCTTAGCCTTGATGTCCCCAGCTAAAGCCGGTGGGTCTTGTCTCAGGAGTCAATGATATAATACATGGGGAAGCATTTGGAGAAACAGCAACCGGTTATTCAAACAGCAGAGATTACTGTATTTATATCCGTTGCTGTCTGTGCACCGCTCAAGGTCTCTGTGTATTGCACTTTAGCCTCAGCTCATGTTTAAGTTCCTCCCTTAATCACCTGCAAGGTGACGGTGTTTACAGCAATCCCAGTTCCACCCAAACTCTCTGCCTTTGCAACAACTCAAAACTTTCCTTTGGAAGTTGTTGCAAGACTGCATGAGTCTGCTAATAAGTCCCTTCCAGCTCTGTGGTTCTGTGACAGACAGAAGGGAAGCAGATTTTTAAGAAGGCATTACCAGTAGGAAACCCTGGTCATTGAGACTTGGAGACACTTCATATCAGAAAAGACCTGGCCGTGGCAGGGTAGTTCAGTCATCCCCAGATGCCAAAGGTTACAGGTTTGATCCCCAGTCAGGGCACATACAAGTATCAACCAATGAATGCATGATTAAGTGGAACAACAAATTGAAGTTTCTCGTTCTCTTTCTCCCATCCTCTCTCTAAAATCAATTTTTAAAAAATTTTTAAAGGAAAGAAAAGACCCAATGTTGCTGAAGAGAGCCACGTTTCTCATCTTTTAGACAGGGTTAAAGGCCCAGGATTTTCTGCTTGGTGATGTGGAATCACAGGAGCATCTTTTTCAGATTCTGTTATATAATGATTAGCAGATTATGTAACCGTCATGTGACAATGATTAGCACCTCTACTTCCTAAGAGCCAACAACATGAACAATCTACCTACTTCTTTCTATTTTATAGGGTTTTTTTAAATCACAAAAATAACACATGAATTCCAATGACACAGACGTGTATAGAACAAAAAAACAAAAAAAAAGAAAGAAAAGAAAGAAAGAAAAAGAAAAGCAATCCTGCGACCCAGCAATTTGATTTCCTGGACTCTTCCAGAGAAATAAGTGCAGAAGATACATGTTGCATCATTGTCTCTAATGCAAAAACAAAAACCAAAACATTCTAAATGTCTATCAGTACGGAACGGTGTATCCATACTGATTACTACTATATATCAGTTGAAAGGGATTACATAATTCTGCAGGACATGTGGAGCAGTGAAAAAAGATATACCCTGAAATAGAAAACAAAACATCGGTCAATACTATATATTTTCTAAGGGTGTGTATAAATGGGGACAATAATGCAAATATAGATCATTTGTTTTTTAAATCATTCCACAAATCCATCTATGTGATCTTAATTTATTTCTCCCTCAGAAGTTAGTTATCTCCATGAGGACACAACTATATCATTACTATTTGCCCTAAATGTTCACAATTTTATCACAATCTTATCATTACTATTTATGATGTTTTTGCTCACAATTTTATCATTACTATCTGCCCTACATGCAATAAGAAGTTCAACAATATTTGTTTCTATTGGAAATTTTTATTGATATTAGATTTAAAGGGCCCAACTGTGAGCAAAACAGGCACAGCCCCTGTCCTTAAGGAGTATACAATCTTCTTATCAGAGAATGTTAATAAACTAGGAGGAGGATGAACTAAAACCCCATAATTCAGAATTGAAGGTGGTCAATGTTATGAGAATTTATAGCTACAGAATAGTGAAGGGGCCTTTGACAGGGCAGACAGAGCAAACTGGGGACAGTCTCGAAGAGGAAGTGGCACTTGAGCTGGGCTTTGAGCGAGTTGAACACGTGAGGGTCTCCAGCATTCCTTCCAGCTGGAGGGAAGAAAGTAATCAAAAGAAAGTATTGGAAATTGAAGCTCAGCTGCCGCCAAGCATGCAAGGTGGGTGTAACTAGGTACTAGAGTAGGGTAGTCTCATACTGCATGGTACCAGATACTAGTATTGACGTAGTCTAACATAGTACCTGGCTCACAGGGAGCCTTCAATATACACTTTGGTGATAAAACAAATATCATCAAGCTCCTGCCATGCTTCAGCTGATTGTTGCCAGTTTCCCTGCTGATCATGATCAAATATTTAGGTTTCTGAAGAGGAGCTAGAAGTCCAGATTTTACAGTGAAACTGCTCAGCTATAAACACCACACGTGAATGTACTTCCCAGTTCCGTCTGCTGAGAGAACCTACAAGAAATGACACCCCTGTAACAACAAGCACCTAGCACCAAGATCCTGCTTTCTAAATACCATTCCTCCAACTAAAAGGAACCAAGTCCCCTTGGAGAAATGACTGATGCTCAAGGCTTGTGCAGGGAAATCGCAATGTGAGCCTGGAACATATTATTGAGCCAGAAAGTAAGGAAATGCCAATCGAATAATGGGACGCGTCAAAAGGACACAAAAACCAGGTTGGAGGGGTTCCTAAGTGGCCAAATCTGGGACAGTTTGAATATCAACATAAATAATGATAGTATCAGACCATAATACCTTAGTGCAGAGGGAGGGGAGAGAGAAACCATGATCCCATACTGATACCAAACATGAAATAACAACATAAGATACTGTGTTTGGCTTCCAACCACGGCAGCCATCGAGGGAAAGCTGCCATGGCTCTCCACTACCCCATGGTCATGGGCCTCAACAAGGGCCACAAGGTGACAAAGAACGTGAGCAGGACGAGGCAGACACAGATACCTCCCCTAGCACACCGAGTTCACGTGGGATGTGATCCAAGAGGTGTGTGGCTCTTTCCGCTACGAACAGTGAGCCATGGAGCTGCTCAAGGGCTCTAAGGACTAGAGGGCCCTTAACTTCATCAAGAAAAGGGTAGGGGGACACATCCATGTCAAGAGGAAGAGAGAGGAGCTGAGCAATGTCTTCACAGCCGTGACGGAGGCAGCAGCCAAGAAGGACTGAGCCACATCCCCTCTGTGTAATAAAACCTGTTCAGGGGAAAGAAAAAACACAAAAAAACCACAACTGTGTTTGCCAGAGGAACATGTCCCAGGGCTATGTACCCCCGCGTGCCAGGCCTGGCCCCTGCATTAAGGATACATAAGAAACAAGTAGTTTATCTGGTTAGAAATATGAGTGCATAAGGCGAGCCCAGTCTGTCTCTGAGGACCGCAAGTGTGAGGCTGAGTCTGGCTTTGACCCTGTGAGCACCTGGGAGCCACTGAAGATCTATGAGGAAGAAAGATGGTGATCACAGGCCTTGCTCTCCAGACCAGGCGTTTGATGCTGGGGGCAACAGGCTATGGTGCGTAAGAAATCAGCATTGAAGGTCCCTAGAAACACAGCAGAGTGGAACAGAAATGACCCTCCAGCCAGTAGACCTGGGTCGAAGTCTCCGGTACGGCATTTAATAGCCCTGTGGGCTGGGCAAGCCCCTCTAGGAGGCTGGGCTCTGGCGCGAGAATGCCTGGGTTAAACTTTGGTGTTTGCTGTGTATAATGACCTCTCTGCGCCTCAGTTTCTTTATCTGTGAGATAAGTAAGATAACAATTGTACCTACTTCTATACAGGTTATGGGCTAGTCCAGGTGAGCCCATAATGACATAGTACTTTGAGGCATTAGCTATTGTTGTCAGTTCTTTTTAATTAAATGCAGCAATGCATAGAAAGAACACTCAGTTCTCGGAAGGGAGGCAGCCTGCAACTAAGGTTATCCATGACGAAGATCATTGCTGTCCAACATGGATTTGCTGGGGGCTAAGAATTCTGTGTGGTTCTCAAAGCTCAGTATCCATTCTGACCACCCACTGGTGGAGGCAGGGCTCAGGGCGGTCAGTAACCCCCAAGAGGCTTGTCTTCTTGGCACAATCAGCCTTCTTCACGAGCAGTTAGCAAGTCTCCCGCACACGCCTCCCCCACCGGCCCGGCTTAGTCTCTCAATATAAACCCCACTGGAACCACTTCAAAGTCTTCATGTCTGCTGAGGGAGACAACCAAAAGTCTAAAGGTGACCCAGCAGGCTAAGGGCTGTTTATTACCGGATTCCACCCAGCCCAGGTCGGCTCCAAGGAAACACGACTCATGGGGTTGGAAATGTCAAAGGCTCAGCCAGCACCTCATCTGGATCATTCTAAATGGCTCCTGAAAACAGTAACCCAGAGGTTATGAGCTCCTGGTGTGTAGTATATTAGTCTCTTAAAGTATTGGGTTTCAAAGGACTGTTTCTGGAACCAGCCATCTTTGTCCTTCCCTTGAGGCAGGCCAGGGAAAGCTACAAACAGGTTGCCTTTGTTACAGAGCAATGTTATTGCAAGGCAGGGAGGCAAAGTAGAGTCTGAAGCTAAAAGGCCAGAGTTCAGATCCCTCCTCTGCCACTTCCCAGTTGGGCGGCTTCGGACAAACTATCCAACCTCTATGGGCCTTGATTTCCTTATCAGTAAAGGCCTAAGTGGAGTAAATACCCTCAAGAAGGAGTGAGAGGCTCAATGAGATAACACCTGTTGGCAAGGATGTGGAGAGATTGGAACCTTGCACACACTGCCGATGGGAGTGTAAAATGGTGCAGCTGCTGTGGAGAACAGTTTGGTGGCTCCTTGAAAAGTTAACCATAGAATTACCATATGACTTAACAATTCTCCCAGGTACCTACCCAAAAGAATTAAAAAACGGGGCTTGCCTCCTGGCTGGTGTGGTTCAGTGGACTGAGTGCTGGCCTGAGAACCAAAGGGTCGCTGGTTCAGTTCCTAGTCAGGGCACAGGCCTGGGTCGCAGGCCAGGTCCCCAGTAGGGGGCACACATGAGGCAACCACACATTGATGTTTCTCTCCCTCTCTTTGTCCCTCCCTGTCCCTCTGTATAAAAATAAATAAATGAAATCTTTTTAAAAAATAAAAATAAAAACTGGGGCTTGAACAGAACGTTGTGCACCGACATTAATAGCAGCATTATTCACAACAGCCAAAAGGTGGTAACAACCCAAGTGTCTATCAACAGATGGACAGATACACAAATGTAGCATACCCATTCATTGGAACACTGCTCATCCGTAAAAAGGAGTGAAATTCTGATACATGTTACCACACAGATGAACTTGGAAAACATGCTGTGTAACAAGCCAGTCAAGGAAGGACAACTATATGATTCTACTCAGATGAAATGTCTATAATTGGCAGATTTGAAGAGATAGAAAGTAAATTAGATATTACCAGGGGCTAAGGAGAGGGGAGAATGAAGAGTGATTGTTTAATGGGTATGGAGTTTCCGTTTGGGGTGATGAAAATATTTTGGAAACAGATAGTGGTGATGATTGCACAACATTGTGAATGTAATTAATGTCACTGACTTTTACAATTTTAAGTGGTCAAAATGGCAAATTATATATATCCACAATAAAAAAATATATATATATATATATATCTCCACAATAAAAAGCTTTTTGATGATGGTATTATGGTTTTATAACAGAATGTCTTTCTAGGAAATACTGAAATATTTAGAAGTAAAGGGGGCATCATGTCTACAACTTACTCTCAAATGTTTTGGGAAAAATTGTGTGTGTGTGTGTGTGTGTGCATGTATGCCAGCCGTGTGTGTTTGAACATACGTATATAGAAGGAGATGAAACAATAAGGCAAATGTGATAAAATTGGGAAATTGTCTCAGGGGTCTCTGGGAGTTCTTTACAATATTTTTGCAACTTTTCTGTAAGTCTAAATTTTTTTCAGAATAAAAACTCACAAAAAGAGCGGCCTAAATATCAAATAATATTTCATCTCCTACAACTAAAGAATAAAAAAGACAACCTAATAAAAAAATGAACAAAAGACTTGAACACTTTCCAAAGGAAGACATACCAATAGCCAATAAGCAAACGAACATATGCCTGATATTATCCATCATTATGAAAATTAAAGCCCAGAGCCCTGGCTGGTGTGGCTCAGTGGACTGAGCACCAGCCTACGGACCTAAAGGTCGCTGGTTCAGTTCCCAGTCAGGGTACACACTTGGGTTGCAAGCCAGGTCCCTACTTGGGGGCCTGCAAGAGGCAACCAATTGATGTTGTTCTCTCACATCGATGTATCTCTCCCTCTCTTTCTCCCTCCATTCCCCTCTCCCTAAAAATAAATAAATCAAAATTTTATTAATAATGATTTTTATTTATTTTTAGACAGAGAGGAAGGGAGAGAGAAAGAGAGGGAGAGGAACATCAATCTCACACGCCCCCTACAGGGGACCTGGCCTACAGCCCAGGCATGTGCCCTGTCTGGGAATTGAACCAGCGACCCTTTGGTTCACAGGTTGATGCTCAATCCACTGAGGTGCACCAGCCAGGGCAAAATAAAATCTTTTTAAAAAAAGAATTTTAAAGCCCCGGGATCCCACTACACCCCTGCTACAATGGCTAAAATCAAAATGGCAGACAACCAAATGTTAGTGAGGTGGTGGAGCAACTCATACGTTGTTAGAGACGGTAGAAAATATTTGGAAAATGGTTTGGTTTGCCAGCTTCTAATAAATTTAAGTGACCCAGCAACTCCACTTTTATATATGGATACTTAGTTTTGGGGGGGGGGTTTGTTTGTTTGTTTGTTTGTTTTATTTTGTATTTTTTTAGAGAAAGGGGAAGGGAGGGAGAAAGAGAGGGAAAGAAACATCAATGTGTAGTTGCCTCTTGCGCGCCCCTCACTGGAAACCTGGCCCACGACCCAGGCATGTGCCCTGACTGGGAATCAAACCTGTGACCTTTCAGTTTGCAGGTCGGCAGTCAATTCACCAAGACACACCAGCCAGGGCAGATACTTAGTTTTTTTTAATGTCTTGTTAATTGTGATGACTTCATTCTATTATTAGCCAATGTCTCAAGTCACAATACATGCAGTTTGCCACTGATGGTAGTGGATTTAAATCCCTATTTCAGTCAGTCTTGATAATATTCATTGTTCAGTTCTAGTTCTTGTCAGATCATACTGGATCATTGTTTTTACCTCATTATGTGTCTGATTCTTGATCTAATATAAACTGTAAAATGCTGTGTGAAAACAATGAGCTGGTGGAGTAACTGGTAAACTGCTATTTTTATGTGGTCATCCCCTGTGCCTTTCCTGTTTGTCCAAATCATTCACTGCCATACCCCAACACCCAACAGGATACCAGGCACACAGAAGCTATCGGTTGAATTAATATTTACATGTCAGTGTTACTCATGTTAAAACTCCTTGCAATACAAGACTGAGTCCCTTTTTTATTTTATTTTTATTTCTAGGCTAAGAACTGTAAGGGGACAGTAAACCCTTAAGGAACTGGAGAGAATAAAGGAGGCAGTGTTCACCTGGTTGGGCCAAGGTGAGTCTCTTAGGTACTCGTTTGCCCCCTGGTGGTATGGGTGGAAATTCCTCATGGCTTTTGCCAGTTTGGCATCTTGAATCTCTTACCAGTTTGAAATCAACATAAAATTATTTGCCCATAGATTAATAAATGTAGTAACACATAATGTTGTAAATTCTGCCTTCTTTAGATAAGTATAGTAGTGCATTTTACACATGATCTGAGGCTGAGACATCGGGTTTGAGGGTTACATGATTTGAGGGCTGGGATCATATCTCATCATCTCAATGATTCTCCCACAAGGCCTAATGCAACATTCTTTCATTTTTACTTAAAAAATGATGTGGAAAAGTTTTGAAAATACAACAAGGGAAAAGCTCCGACAATACTAAGGTGAAGAAAATGACAAGCAAGTCTCCCTCCAGGCCCAGAACCTAGACCCCAGGCCCCTGGTTTCCCTTTCTGACCACAGACACTGGTACCAGATTCTCAGCGCTCTTTCTAGTAGCATCATGAGCTTCTGTGCCTGGGACTTCCCCAGCTCTAGTCCTGAAAGCCTGGCGCCTGGGAAACCCCAAAACACCAGGCATTTGCTCATCATACACAAATATATACCAGTTATGTTCCTCAGCATCTTGCTGTAATTTTAATTAAAAATATATTTCAAAGATCATCCTATAAGAGCTGTATATATTTTTTAAAGATTTTATGTATCTCTTTTTAGAGAGAGGGGAAGGGAGGGAGAAAGAGAGGGAGAGAAACATCAATGTGTGGTTGCTTCTCACGTGCCCCCTGCTGGGGATCTGGCCTGCAACCCAGGCATGTGCCCTGATTAGGAATTGAACCAGCGACCCTTTGGTTCACAGGCTGGCGCTCAGTCCATTGAACCACACCAGCCAGGGCTATATGAGCTGTATATTTATTTAACAAATATATCTGGAGTTACCTACCATGCACTAGGCACCATTTTAAAAGCTAAAGATGCAGTAAACAAAATGGACAAAAAATTCTTGTCCTCATGAAGTTAACATACCAGTAATTATATCTATTGTATATATTTAATCACTTTGCTACTGTGACCAGTGCAGTCCTGGACATCGTGTGTCTGTATCCTTCCCACATGTGTGAGTAGGTCTATGGCAGCACTGTCCACAGAATTTTTTGTGGCAGTGGAAATGTTCTATATCTGCTGTGTCCCGATACATAGCCACTAGCTATGTGTGACTAGTGAGCACTAGAAATATGGCTAGTGAGACAGAGGAATTGAATTTTTGGGTGTTTTTTTTTCCAGAGGAATTGAATTTTGGGGTTTTTTTAATTCTTTTTTTTTAACTGATTGATTTGAGAGAGACGAACATTGATTTGCTTTTCCACTCAGTCATACATTCATTAGTTGATTCTTATTTGTGCCCTGACCAGGGATTGAACCCACAACCATGGCATATTGGGATGTGCTCTCGCCAACTGAACTACCTGGCCAGGGCTGGTTTTGTTTTTTTAATTTAGGCAAACTGCCCACTGGAAAGTTTGCATTAGTTATCAGTTGCTGCATAACAAATGAACAAATGACCACAAACTTAGTGGCTTAAACAACACACATTGATTATCCCACAGTTCCTGTGGGTGAGGAGCATGGACCTGACAAGACCCTATCACTTCACACTAGAGCAAATCTCCCTGCAACTTTCATGAGGATCATTATCTAGCCGAAAAACTTTTTAAAGCATCAGTCACCCCCCACCTACCTCACTGCCTATTGGAGACCACGTCTTTCTCCCTAGCACTGGATCTAATCTTCTCTGCACCCTGCAGAGGGCCTGGCACACAGTAGGCACACAGCGACTTCATTGCCTGAGTGAGTGAGTCCACCTTGGCAGTAAAAATCAAGTTTGCAAAGGCTTTGAACAGAACCTACTTCCGCACTCCAGGCTCCCAGGATCCCGAGAGTAGCCTAGCCCATATGGGCAACCTGGGAAAGGCTGCCCAAAACTAAAGGAGAGGAAGAGACTTGTGGGAAATGCTTTTCCTCAAAAATATTAAGGGGGAATGGAAAGAGGAAGTTTCATTCATTTGACACACAATATTAGGTTAATTGTTGCTGAAAAAGAGCAAGCATGAGTGTGGGGAGGAGGAAGGACTGGCTCTATATTCGCAAGCTGAGAAAAGGACAATGAGGACATTGTCATTGGAGATGCCTCAGAAAAACAGGAAGGGATGTAGCACGTTAGGTCTAGTCTCAGCATTGATGGGGATTAAAGACGGTGTAGGCCAGTGGTACTCAAAGTACAATCCGCAGTTCTGCAGCATCAGCCTCACCTGGACAAATAGAAATGCAAACCCCAGGCCACGCCCCAGACTGCCCGTTGTGCTGGATGAGGAACTCCGGAGGTCGGTTCCAGCAACTGGTGTTTGAAAAAGCTTTCCAGGTGACTCCGAGGAATGGGCACCCTGAAGAGCACAGGTGCCAAAGCCAGAGCACGTGTAACGGTCAAATCTGGGCTCTCATTTCCCATCTGTGTTAAAAGGTAATTCAGTCTCTCTGTGCTTAATTTGCATAGTTGTAAAATAGAGATAATAACAGAACCTAAGGCATAGGTTACTGTGAAGATTTATTTACGTGAAGTGCTTAGAATAATAAGCACCTAAAAACGTTCACTATTAATAGCATGTCAATCCCGTCCTCTTGTCTCTGTGACTCAGTGTATAAGCTAGTGGAAAGTTCATTTCAAGAGCCCAAACGGGGCACTCAGTGGATTTAAAGCTCAGCTCTGGGGGTCCCCTGCTCACTCCCCCTTTCCTCACCCCCATAGGGTCTGGCATCAAGTAGGACAACACAAAGGCTTGTAAATACCCACAGCACACCTCTCTACCCCGTCCCGCTCCCCACCTCAACACAATGTGGGGAGAGATCAAGCGACTAGGTGCCTAGCATAGGAACAGGAAACAGAAATGGGAAACTATAAACATTGGCCCTCTTGGGCTGCCGCCTCCATGCTGCATTAAGATGCCCACATGGACAGCTAAAAATAATTCTCCTGCTGCCGCCAGGTCAAGTAAAATCAATCCAGATGATTGGGAATGGAACAAAGAAGGCACAAATTTGCATTCAATTAACCTTGTTTAACCAATGTGATTTACTTATCCCATGTAGACTCCTTACTGTGAGGCCTTTGTGGCATTTCAGGTGGAGGTTTAATTGATCATTAACTTTCCAGGTTAAGAAATCCACGTAGAATCATTAGCACAGACTGCCTTTTAAAAGATACCTCTTTTGTTAAACGGGATGTATGCAAGAGTCACTTGGGTGCAGTAAAAAGTGGAGAAAGTTAGGATTAAAACATCTGGGATGTAGGCCTGCTCCTTTCTTGTGAGGTTGTTAGTCTCTTTAAACTTCAGCTTTCCCGTCTATATAGAGCAGGAGCTGGACCCCATAGCCAGGAGGCATGTGAACACAATATTAAATTATGTTGATCCAGAGAAGGAGACATGCTTCCCATTACTTCTGCTTTCACGAGCAAGTCTCTGTGTGGTGACAGACTGTCTTCAACACCTTTCTAATAATGGGTAATCTCTCTGTTCAGCGTCAACAGTATTCAGCATGAATAATATTATTTTATTTCCATTGTATTTTTACAGCTCCCTTGTAGAAATAAACAATACTGGTTTTCTATTTGCAGCTCAGGAGTGATATCAAATCTCCCTTTAAAATTCGTTTGCTTAAGTTTATTTTTTTCTTCTTTTTGAAATTATTTTCTTTTTTGTTTGCTTTAAGTTAAAGAAATCAACTCGTTTTGAAGAGAAATATTAAATAATGGTGCATAACTAAATACTTAGTAATAGTAATGATTTAAATTTAGGAAAGAGGCCGAAGAACAAAGCCGGTTCCCACTTTCCTATCTCTGAATCTTTTCTCCATATTTTCCAGATTTCCCCCGGCCCCTCCTCTCCTCTCCGCTCCGCTCCACTCCTCTCCTCCCTCCTTCCCTCCTGGGCGCCAAGAGGCGTGGCGCATCCACTAGCCCCGCCCCCGGTCAGGTGCACATCCCATAATCCACGCCCCTAGAGTCCCTCACCGCCCACCAGCCCCGCCCTCGCCCCGCCCCTCGCGAGCGCTAGCTGGCCGCCTTCGCCCCGCCCATCGGGCTCCTGGTTTCTCGGCCGCCGTTACGCTGCGTTCCGCAGCTGCAAGATGGCGGCGCAACAGCAGGATCGTGAGGGAGCTACGCCAGTGGCAGGGCCAGCAGCGGAGGCCGACCCACTGGGCCGCTTCACGTGTCCCGTGTGCTTAGAGGTGTACGAGAAGCCGGTGCGGGTGCTCTGCGGACACGTGTAAGCGGCGATCCCGGCCCTGGGCGGGGGGCACCTAAGTGGGAGGGGAATGGAGTCGAGGGGCGAGGCCCCGTCTGGGAGGGTCTCGGGCGGAAGCGAGCTGACCGACCTAGAGGGACCTCTGCGTGGGGCCCTCCCGAGCTCCTGAAGTCCCGTGGAAGTTGGCAGGACGCTCGTCTCCCGCCTTTATGATGAGCTCCTACGGTGTTCCAGGCGGCCTGTCAGCTTTTTCTCAGACGTGATAGTGGACTTACACCCCGCTGGGGTTAGGTAGGGTCCAAAGTCCGCCCTCGAGAGCTATAATTTCCATTGAGTGGTGCGCACGTCGCCCCTAAAGTATAGTACATCTGGCGTCCTGTCGCCAGCTCTGCCGAATAATTCTAATGTGCACTCAAGTCGCAGAAACACTAAGCTAGACTAAAAGAACAAAAGGGAAATCTTGATATAAATCAGACCAGCCTGCCTTTCACTGTGAAAGGGGTTGAGAGTGGGTAGATAGGGATTGTCATTCCTACTGTTCCGTGGGTACAGGTGTGTTTCGTGCTATTTGAAGTTAAGCCTCCAGGCCCGCATTCTGAAAATAGATGTAGGGACGACTAAAGGGGGTGTGTGTGAAAACGTCAGCAGCGGTCCTGGGCTGGGTAGGTGTTCTGAGTTTGGCCGGATTTGCATCTCAGCCTTGCTCCATCAGGCACATAAATACACCTAAGTTGAAAGAACTGTAGAGAACTTGCCCACCTGCTCCATGGCCTCCCTCAAGGCGTGTCTCGAGCATCGCCTTGGCATGGGCTTTAGGACCCCTTTACTGGCCAGTAGGCACAATAGGCACCTGTTCCTGCAGCCATTTTGCAGGTGAGAGTACTGAGGCTCACCATTGCCCAGCTCCTCCCATAGGGCTTCAGGCATCCGTTAGCCAGCCCGGAGAACAGTTGGCACCTGGCAAAGCTCCCCAACCACATTGACTGCTTTTTGCTTCGAGTATACGAAGCTCTCTCTCCCCCGCCACAAGGATTTTATTTGTTTACTTTTTAGTGAGAGGGAGAGAAACAGCAATGTGCAAGAGATACATCGATGGGTTGCCTCTCGCGCGCCCCCAGCAGGGGAACCTGGCTGGCAACCCAGGCACGTGCCCTGCCTGGGAGTTGAACTGGCGACCTTTCGGTTTAAGCAGGCCGGCACTCATTCCGCGGAGCCCCACGAGCCAGGGCATGAAGCTCTTTGTAGCTTTGGGCTGTTCTGTTTGCAGTTCAGTTAGCCTGGAACTGTTCCTGTCCCATCTGCACCTCCCTCACCACTACCCCAAATCCTTTTCAGACTTCAGGTCCCAATTTGTTAGCTCCTTGTCTCCATCTCCATTTAAATTACCTCCAGTTTGCTGGGCACAGAGTAAAAGTTAGGGTCATACAAGCAGCCACTATATCTGTTTTGCCCTATCTGTATCCCCTGGGCCCACCACAGAGACCATCCATCTTCCAGTCGTATGTTCAACAGACTAAAATATTTACATGCCCACTATGTGCCAGAGTCTTGGGGCATAGTAAGAAATAAGGTGATTCTGCCCTCAAAGTTCACAGTTCAGTAAATGTTCAGACTAGTGTGAAAATTCACTGTGCAGTAGGAGGGTATTAGGAATCAGACCTGTGGGTGAGGGGAGGTAATGGATGAATAAAGAAGCTTGGCCCAGCAAAATTTGCCAACTGAAGAGTGGCAAAATTTGAGGTTTCCTTGAGCCAGATGAGCCTTTCCTGGGTCAGAGATCAAGGGGCAGTATTACAGTATTACAAGGATTCAAACCCTGACTCTTCTGTACTCACCATACTAGTTCCACATGTTCATCAGTTCCATGTTGATTGAAAACAGATGGCTGCACCTCTCAGGTCTCCCTTAGTGCCAACCAAGTGCTTTTTGCTCTGCCTAGTTGGTTTTTGCTAACTTTTGTACTTGGAAACTTGAGCATCACTGCAGTTCTGGCTGGGTGGAGCATTAGATTTTTATAAAACTTTATTTCAAACTTTAAATAACTATATTCTTTTCCAGTCTAGTGGAATACAGCTGGAGAAGGGTAGGTGGCTGTGGGCACGAGAGGAGGGACTTTCTGCATAGCATTGTGAAAGAGAGGGCGGAGCATCTAAAGGGCTGAATTAGAAAAAGGCACATGCATAGGAAATAGAAACTGAAAGCAGGCTATTTTGTTGGATATGATTCATGGCCTCAGAGGTCTTCCTTTATGTTTTTCGGACACCCCTCTGCACTTGGTGTCACCTTCGTGTGGAACACTTTGCATCCAGGTCTGTGTGGTGCTCTCCTTATAAATTTAGGCCTCAACTCAAACGTTACCTCCTTAAAAGAAGCTTTCTGTGATCCATCCCAGCTGATCTCACTGCTTCCTTCTATTTTCTTTCTGTATTTAATCACTAACTGAAACTAACATCTATGTTTTTCTGTGCTCTGGAACAGAAGCCTTATGAGGACAGAGATTTAGTTCAGTTCAGCATTGCACCCTCACCTCCCTGCCTGGTCTAAAATTTTGCCTAGCAGAATAACATCTAGCTTAATGATAAAGAGGAAGAAAATTCTTAGAGACAGTAAAAAATTGTCAAATGTGCAGATTCCCTTTGATAATACATCCTGCCTTACATCTGTCAGGTTGGGTAAGTAGCTGGGTATTTTCACCCCTTATCCTTTCTTTCTGTGTGCTTTATCTCGGCATCACTGCCTGTCTAGGCCTCAGGATGGAAACTTGGCCATCTGTGACTTTTTTATTCTCCAAGTTCAGTAAGTTACCAGTCCTACTGAATCACTTCCTGAAGTCATTCTCTGTTGCCTCGGTGAGACCTTCACAATTCTTTGCCGTTAACCATCTGTTTGATTTCTGCTTCAAGTTTCCTCCCGTCTTTCCTTACCTAAAAACACATTTTAAACCAACTCCATTGTCTAATAATCCCAACGTTATTTTTCTAAAACTTGGATTGGTCTTGTTGGTACTTTGCTTTAAACATCTGGGTCCCAACTGCTTATTAGGAAAAGTGGTAGGCTTTTATTTCCTCAGATACGTCATGAGTTTTTAAGCCTATAGGTCTGGAATATTCTTCCCTTGCTCTGTCAGCTGAACTCTGTCTTTTAAGGTTCTTTCATGGGCGCTGTCTCTGTAGACTTCCCAGCCCTGTCCTTAGGTCCCAACTAGTTGCTCTTGTATTTGTGTTTTCATAGTGCTTTGCATTCACCTCTAATGATAGCAGCTCCTGTTTGTGTTGCATTTCACACGTGCTAGACACTGTACCAAGGGTCTCCCAAAACTCCTAGAGGTGAGTATCCCTCTCCATTTCACAGAGGGAAAAACGAGATTCAGGAGAATCCTCAATGCAGGGGGCCCGGGTTTGAAGACTGAACCATAACACCTTTTGCGGTGGATCCCAGTGGTCTGCATCCGTTTCTGTTGCTGGACCTGTATGTTCTTTGCAAGACCCATTCCCCCACCCTCATTTTTCTGGCACAGGAGGACTCAGTGTTTGAATGAGGAATAGGGAGCAAGTTGTCTTTAATCCATTATTCATTGATGTCTTTTTAAAAGTTTATCCATTTTTGTTGTCCTGTCTCCACAGTGCATGACTCAGGTTCTCTGTATGTCTTGTTCTAGCTTTTGCTCTGCATGCCTGCAGGAATGTCTGAAGCCGAAGAAGCCTGTCTGTGGGGTATGTCGCAGCCCTCTGGCACCTGGCGAACGAGCCGCGGAGCTCGAGCGGCAGATTGAGAGCACAGAGACTTCTTGCCATGGCTGCCGTAAAAATGTATGTGGAAGGAAAACGAAGAGTCAGTCTTTCTGTGATGAGATGGGGGTAAAACACAGAGCCGTTGCCATGTAGTTTCTGGAGTCAGAGCATGACCAGATGACTAATTGCACGTGTGCATGCTGGTTCTCTGTAGCAATGGCTGTGCTCTTTCATTTTGTGACCGTACTGGGTTTTTGGTTTTTGGGGTTTGTTTGTTTTTTTTTAAGTTGGCTTAGTATATTACGTATTTTAGCTTTGAAAATCATAAAAATCAGTTATCCCAGTTTTTTCCTATAAAAGACCCATTTTTCCAAAGCATTATGCACAATTTTAATTAGAATATAGTGACAGAATAATATTTCTTAATATTTTTAATATAAAATTAAGTCAATGACTCAAAAAAGTTATCTGCTACAGTTAGTCTGAGAGATTTAAAAATCTGTGTCATTACAGATATAAAAGTTAATCTAACATTTTAGCACTTGACAAGGAAAGATCATGATACAAAGGTCAGTATGAAATATTTTATTATAATAGCAAGATCTAACATTTGAAATGCATCCACGCTCTTGTATAATCATATTAGAGCCAAGTATATTTATTTTAACATCTGTTACAACTGCAAAAGGGAAATATTTTCCTGTTTTCCAAGAGATACACACAGGCTGTTGGTTTTTAAATCATTATGATTTTATTAATTCCACGCAATGCAGAAATATAAAACAATGTAGGCTCATTCCTCACTCAGAGAGCACCTCTTTAAAGCGCGTCAACCTGGAAGGCTGCAAAGTGACTTCCGCCCTTTGACACACACGGAGCAGGATTTTACAAAATAGGGTCATGCTCTAGTACATATCGCTACAACTTTTTTTCACATTTGAAACTATTTTTTCACTAAGGGACTGTTGGACAGCCTTACACATCAATGTCATTACTCTGACACCACCTTAGTATGGACAGCCATAGAATGGATACACCTTAAAACCTTCCTGTGAGAGTGATTTTGCATGAGGGGCACACAGTGGGCACAGTTACGAATGGGGCTGTTTCCCATCCTTTTTACTTGGGAGCCCTGGTTGGCAGCTCAAGTCAGACACCTTAGCTGGCGGTCAGACAGAAGCGTCCTGGTGGGGCAGAGCCCAGATATATCAGAGTTGGGGTTTTTGGTCTGTATGCTTTTGATTATCTCCATTTTAAAGATTAGTGATGGTATTACGGTATATCTTCAAAAATGTGTTTATTCCCTGCAGCTCCCCTCTCTTCCTTCCTTACATGTCTTCTTCCTTGCCAGAACACCTGTGGCGAAGTGCTCTGGGTTTTCTTTTCTCTTTCTATATTACGAAGACTAGGTTTTGTAGAAGAAACAGAATTCAGATTTAGGGTGGGTTTTTTTTAAAAAGATCATTTGTCACAATCTAATGATTTGTACTTTAACTAGGATTACTAGCTTTTACCCCTTTTACTTACATGGTCACTTTTCCCTGCTGCACATAATGGAATGTAGTTCTTGGCTTGCTATAAGAAGATGAGTTTAAATGCTAATATGAAAAATTTTAAAAACGTCACTGGCTCTGGAATGTGTCTGAGCAGAGAGCATGTTGTGAGTAGAGCGGACCCTAGGAGAGTTAGTGTAGAGTGGAAGCAGATGTCCTCATTTGGTCAAGTAAAACAGCGGTCTTTTTTTTTTTTTTTCTTTTTAAAAGATTTTATTTATTCTTAGAGGGGAAGGGGGGGAGAAAGAGAGAGAAACGTTGACGTGTGAGAATACCAATTGGTTGCCTCTTCACATGGCGCCCTGACCAGGAACCTGGCCCGCAGCCCAGGCATGTGCCCTGACTGGTAATTGAACCGATGACCTTTTGCTTTGCCAGACTATATCCAGCCAACTGAGCTACACAGGTCAGGGCACATCAGTCTTGATCTTAACGGAAACCCTGCAGCAAACAGGCAGGGATTCAGCCCTATCAGCACAGCCAGGGACTGGTGAGATTGTTTGCCATGGTGGTATAGGTCCAGTTTTCATCCTGCCCTTGCTTTGGGATTATGTTGAGCCTGGTACAAGGTCCTGAGTAACTTGTGGCCTCTGATTCTTCCTGTCTAAGTTCTTCCTATCCAAGATCCGGGCCCATGTGGCTACTTGTTCCAAATACCAGAATTACATCATGGAAGGTGTGAAGGCCACCACCAAGGATGCATCCCTTCAGCCAAGGTAAGTGACTCAATCACTCCTTTAGGTCGAGGTCATCTTTTGGGACAAAGACATAGAACACTTTGCACGTTCAGGGCCGAGCTGTGTGTTAGAAAGTGGAGGTATGATTGTTATGCTGGCTGAAGCTGATGCAAGTTTTTTTCTGGGGGGCGGTATGGAGAAGCCTCTGTTCACTTCAAATGTCAGCTGTGCTGGTAAGTTATTTCCTGGACACTTGACCTGACTCTGAAGTAACCATCACAGCCCCTGTCGGAGCCATTCAGTGAACTTGGCTCCTTTTCGGAGGTACTGTAGCTGAAGCTCCATGGAAATGTACTCACAGAAGTGTTTTTCTTTCCTTTCATCTGCCAGGCATGTCCCAAACCGTTACACCTTTCCTTGCCCTTACTGCCCTGAGAAGAACTTTGATCAAGAAGGACTTGTGGAACACTGCAAGTTATTTCATAGCACGGATACCAAATCTGTGGTAAGAGGGACTTTTAGAAAATATTTTTATCGGAAGAAAGTCACACTTACAGAAAAATTGCAGGATTAGTACAGTAAACTCCTATGTATCCTTCACCTAGAATCTCAGATTAATAACACTTTACCATATTTGCTTAACCATACTTTCTGTAGACAAATATTTTGCTGACCATTCGAGAATAAGTTATAGATATCTTGACCCTCTGCCCTTAAATACTTTAGCATCTACCTCCTAAGAACAAGAACATTTGCTTTAAAAAATTACCTTTTTTGTGTTTAATTGTCACACTCAGGAAATGGAGCATTGAGACAGTCTGGTGTCTACTTTGGAATTCATGTTTAAATTTTAACATTTGTAATGTTCTTCATATCAATCTCTCCCTGCCCCCGTGTCTTGGATCTGTGTGTTAGATTTAGTTGCCATGTCTCTTTAGTCCTCAGCCTTTCTTTCTTTCATGACCTTGACATTTTTAACAAGGACAGGAATATTGTTTTGTGAAACATCCTTCAGTTTGGGCTTGTCAACTTTTTTTTCTTTTTTTAAGAAACAATAATAATAGCGATCATTTTTTAATTCTTACTATTGCAAAGTATTGTACTAGTTTTTAAAATTTAATTATTTTTATTTTTACTGTTTTGTTTTTTTTTCCATTACCATTTATCACCCTTTTAGTCCCTACCCTCTTGGGCTTGTCTACTTTGTGATTAGATGCAGGGATGCTCCCTAAGTGACGTGTCTTTCAGGTGGCATGTTAGGGGCCATGTGATGTCTGTTGGTGCCATTGCCAGGATCGTTAACTTGGACTCCTTGATGTCCGCCATGTTTCGCCTCTGTAAAGCTGCTGCCATTTTCCTTTTGAGAGTAGCTTTTTCATAGTTGTAAAGAAAGCGAATTTAAGCTGAAATTATTAGGAAAGTGCTTATCAGTCCTTTGACATTTAATTTTCACAGACCAACACGTGGTTTCTTTATTTTACTTTATTTTTAACAACGATACCCAAGCAACTGAGCTACACCGGTCGGCGCTAGTTTCTTTTTTCGGGTGGGGGTAGTTTGAGTGTGGTCCATCTCAGCAGTGTTACCTTTCCTTCTTCATGTGATTGACAGACTGGGCTTTTTTTCTTTTTTCCTTTTTTTGATGGGACTGAGTCTTAATACAACTTCTTCTGTAGTTTCAGTTTTCCCATTTATCTCAGACTGCTTCTGTTGAACTGTGTACCTAGTTGTATGGACGGCCTTCAGCTCCATTGCCGTAAAAGGTGGTGCATGATCTAGGATTTTTGTGAACATGTGCTGATAGGATTAGGTCTTGTGGCATTCTTTATTTCTGTGTTGGAAATCTTAAGATCCAGCTGGCTATGTCAAGAATATCTTAAATCCTCTCTTGACTTTATTGAACCCCTTGTCAAGTCCAAATTCTGGTCAGTACAGCCACTTGTTACTCTGGGCTCCCTGGGTTCTTAATGTTGTGCTGCAACAGATTCTACCAGTGAACCCTCTCTCCATCTGCTCATCTCAGCTCCCGAACTAGGGGATGGGGCTGGCTTGGCCCACCGTGCCCCCCATTTGCAGGAAGACCCTATTGCTACAGGCAGGCAGTGTCTAGTGGCTGTTCTCTGCATCCTGTTCCTGGCATGAGCTGTTCTCACCCTTTCTACAGATAACACTGGATCCTGCTTTTAACGAACTTAGAAGCATCAGGTGTCCATTCCTTTCTTCTCTCTTCCTTTTCCTATCTCAGGAGCTCTCTGATCTACCTCTCAGGTCTCAGACTGGCAACCTATGGGATACATCTGGCCCATACACATTCTAATTTCCCTGACCTTTAAAAAATGAGAACATTTCCGATCATGATACTTTGTGTTTGAGAAATCAGAAGTCCTGGCAAGAGTTGGCCGGCTTTGGCAGCTGCCGCCCCCTCTGGACGGGCCAGGCGTATGCCCATCCTGCTTTACTCCTTTGCCTTACCAGCCTGGTTTCTGTGAGCACTTGAGTTTGCAACCCTCGTTCCTTGTCCCTGTCATTCCCTCTTGTGTTGAGGAGAAGACTCCTTTCCAAGCCTGACTCTTCTCTACCCGTGCCCTCAGATCCGAGCAAAGGAACCGGACTAGGTCCTGGTGAAGAGGAAGACCACCTGCTCTTGAGGCCATCCCATCACGTTTCTTCTCTCACTGTCTCTACCTGCTCCTCATACTTGCTTTCCTTCAGACATGCCCAGGTCCTCCGTGTCTGAGCTTGGCGAGAGAAGTATCTGATCGAGCACTTTCTCTCGATTGCATTCAGTTTCCCTTTTCCCTCCAGCCGGGGCTTTCCAGCTGCTGCTCTCTCTCTCCCGCACCCTCTCCTTTACTTCCTCCAGTGTCGCTTCCACCCCCAGCTCACATCATGTCCTCTGTGATTCCAGCTGGTCTCCTCAGGTCCTTGCTTTCTGTCACCTCCTGGCAATTTAAAAATTTTGTTTCTTTGTATGTAGTCAGTTCATTGTATAAACAGTGAACTGTAAAAACTCTCTCCAGCCTCTCCTTTGCTTAGTGCTTTAGCTTCCTCTGCACCATTAATTGTTCCCCATATTTTATGTTCCTGCAACTTTTTCTATGCTTGGATATGATAAATGCATTATATTACCCCTTGCCATTGTAGCGTAGTGGAAATAAACACAATATAAAAGTAAAACAGCCCCGGCTGGTGCGGCTCAGCAGATTGAGCGCCGGCCTGCGAACCAAAGGGTCGCCGGTTCAGTTCCCCAGTCAGGGCACATGACTGGGTTGCAGGCGGGGTCCCCAGTAGGGGCCACGTGAGAGGCAACCACACATTCATGTTTCTCTCCCTCTGTTTGCTCCTCCCTTGCCCTCACTCTAAAAATAAATAAATAAAATCTTTTAAAAATAAAACACCGCACCATGGTGCCTTGCCAGACTTTCAGGAGATCAGTCACAAAGAATTGATTACTCTCACTCAGATAGAAACACCCTCCTCATTTGATACTAGTATTCATCTTTCTAACATATCTTTATTACGTAGAGAACTCTGGAAGTTTCTACAGCCACATGCCAACCTGGGGTGGTCATTGCACCTGCTGTTTTTTTTCTCCCTGATTCAAAAATAGATGCACAGTACACATCTTTGGCTGCACTAGGCAAGATAAAATGCCCCAAAGCCAAGTTTTCAGCTCCTCCTTCACGAGCTCTGAGCCCTGGTCCTTGAGAACTAATTCCCGATTGAAAGAGCAAGTGTGCATAGGTGCAGGGACACACACACCTCTCGCCCGCCCCCGCTGCCTGTTTTCCATTTTGAAGTTAGCCAGAGAAGCACAACTATTTTGGTAATTATGAAAATGAAAACGGATGCTAAGTAAAATGATAGAGGTTCTCTATTTCCTACCGCCATCTCTCCTGCACTCATTTTTAGACATGAATGAGAAACCAGCCAGGTTAAGCAGACCGCCCATGTCGTAGAGCTAGCAGTGCAGAGCCAGGACTGGAACCTGGCTTCCTGGCTCCTAAACCGGTTCTTCCCTCAGAGCATCAGCAGCTGCCTGTGTTGAGGGCTCGTCGGCAGCTGAGGGGCCTGAATGTGTGGAGAAGCACAAAATCACGTGATCCAAAGACATTCTAGCTTTTGAGCGTCCTTATGAGATTCATGGATTGTACCCCTCACTTATCTCTCTTTTTATGCAAAAACAGCTCATTATATAGAGACAGTAGCTAATGTTTTTGGCATCTGTTCCATGTTAGTACATCTACATGTACTGATTCTTTTTTGATGAGCTTCACAGTTTTCTGTTACTTTTACCATGATTTAGTTGGTCCCTTACTGATGAACATAAAGGTTAGTCCTAGACAATATCAGGAAATTTGATTAAGGATGGAACATTATATGCTACCAAAGAATTATTATTGATAGGTGGAATAATGGTATTTGTAGAGGGAGATACTTATTTTTAGGACTGTACTGAAATAGAGGTGAAATGTTTTTAAAGTGCCTCCTTTTTTGCTGAAATGAGTATGGCAAACTTAAATCTAGGTGTTGGGGATAAGGGCTGGGTTGCCAAACTATTATCTACTTTTCTATAGGTTTGATTTTTTTTAGGTTTGAACAGACAGTCAGTGTGGCCAGAAGGGAAAATCCGTGGAGATGGGCAGAAGGCAGCTGGGGTGGGGAAGAAGCAGGCATAAGGGGTCCCGCTTACAGATGGAACCCCACCATTTACAAGGAAGACGTGGTGACAAAGCGGGTGGGCAAGAGAGCGGCCGAAGCACTGGGAGCGCATGGCAGGCGGCTACCGCTGGAGCGCAGGTCAGGGCGAGGGGCAGAAGAGGAGGCGGCTTCCAGAGGGAAGCGCTGCGACCCCGACAGGTACAGAGTTCCGCAGAGGGGGAGGACATAGAATGGGGCCAAGGGCTGAAGGCAGAGGGGTTCCGACAGGTGCAAAACGATGACAGGAATTTCAGGAAGCCCAAGGAGAGGGGGGAAAAAAGAGAAATTAGGTTGCAGTACCAGAAACCAGAGTAGTTCAGCAATATCAATCAAAATTACAAGTACACTTGACCTCCAACCAAATCGATCCACAGCTAAGACTTTATTTTACAGACAGAAACATAGGCAAAGATACATTATTAAAATTTATGGCAGCCTTTTAAAATTCACTATGAAAAAATATCAAACCTATAGAAAAGTAGATAATAGTTTAGCAACCCAGCCCTTATCCCCAACACCTAGATTTAAGTTTGCCATACTCATTTCAGCAAAAAGGAGGCACTTTAAAAACATTTCACCTCTATTGCAGTACAGTCCTAAAGTCTGTTCAGTACGGGTGTTGCCTGTAATGCTGCCTCTTGACCTGTTCTCCTTGCTGCTACTGCCCCTCTTCTGGAACACCCTTCCGTGTTTTCTCTGTCTTTCCCAATACCTCCCAGTCTTCAAAGCCCAAATCAGCCTCTTGTCAGAGGGCTTTTCAGCCTGAGCCCCCTCATCTGAGCATTTACTTCGTAAAAAATAGCACATAAGGCTGTGTTTTAACTTCCTTGGGACACTGGTCACCCGTCATTTCTTCGGCTTTCTTTGTGTCCTGGACAATTTCATGGGCTGTAGTCTAGTTGCCTGCTGGGCTGACACATTGTTCTGCCCACAGTAGGGGGTAAGAAAAGGATGGTATCACGGCTTAAGCCTTCACCCACCCCCATGTGTCATTTGACTGGAGTAGGAGACTGACACTGTTTTCTGGGATGGGAATGTGCACACGAGGGAGGAGTGGCCTGCCCCTGGATCGGCGTCAGGAAAGGTGCCTAAGACCGTGCTTCTTTGTTGAAAGGTTTGTCCGATATGTGCCTCGATGCCCTGGGGAGACCCCAACTACCGCAGCGCCAACTTCATCGAGCACATCCAGCGGCGGCACCAGTTTTCTTACGACACTTTCGTGGTGAGTGGAGCCCGGGCTCTGACCCCTCCGTCCCCACTCTTATCTGAAGACCCACAAGCCCCATTGGTTGAGCTCTGTCGCTGAGGCGACGGGTTTCCCAGAATGGCCGCTGTGTGGCCTGTGAGCCAGGTGAGTGGACACGGGCTCCTTGAGTGGTACTGAAGACGAACTGGCCAGCTATCTCAGCTGAGACATAGCAACAGCTTGCTCCTGGGCTATCTTTCTCCCGCAAATTTTTGCCCACTTTCTTTTTTAATTTTATTTATTTGTAGAGAGAGGGGAAGGGAGGGAGAAAAAGAGGGAGAGAAACATCAGTGCGTGGTTGCCTCTCACGCACCCCTTACTGGGGACCTGGCCCGCAACCCAGGCATGTGCCCTGACTGGGAATCAAGCCGGCGACCCTTTGGTTCACAGGCTGGTGCTCAATCCACTGAGCCACAGCAACCAGGGCCCCCACTTACTTTTGGTATATGTAGTTTCTACGTGTTATAGAACCTGGCTTAGAATTTTTTTTCTTCATTGATTTTAGGGAGAGAGAGAAACACTGAGGTGTTGTTCTACTTATTTATGCACTCATTGGTTGATTCTTATACATGCCCTGACCCGGGATCAGACCCACAACCTTGGTGTGTTGGACGACGCTCTAACCTGCTGAGCAGCCTGGCCAGGGCTTGGTTTGGGATTCTTAAGCTCAGGTGCCCATGGGGCCTGGCAAGTGATGGAAACGGCCCCAGTAGGGTTTTGAGGCTGTACTATGAGGCTTGCTGCTCTGCCATCAGCTCTAGCTGCTTATTGTCACATGGAAATACAGGCACAGTATTGCCTGTCTTTCCCACCCACCCTAACCCTGAGAAGCTGGAAACGCAGCATTTCATAGGAAGTATAACATATGCATTTTTTAAAGTACTTCAGGTCAGGCACATCCAGTGACCAGACGTGGTCATTATGTTTGTGTCCTTTCCCTAGAGGTGCGTGGTTTCAAAGAGGCACACTGTTGTCTTGCATTATAGTGAAGGATACATTTGGCCAACTGCTTGGAATAAACCTCTTATTTATACATGTAAGTGTCAAGTTAGAACTTTAGTACTCAGTCTTAGTGGCTGTATTTCAGGACCCGAGAAGGAAAGCAAGACTCTTTGCTGAGCTGGCAGAGTGTTTATTCATGGTCGATACAGTGTCTGAAACACAGACTCGAAAACAACTGTCGTCTTTGTTAACGCTGTCAAGATGAGTATAACGACCAAGTAGAAAACTCAGCCTCACTGAATTAGAAAGGCTAGTTTCACTACCGTGCTCTCCACGTTTGAGCGCTGGGTCGGTGCCAGGTCCTCCTGGGTGCTCTCGGTCCTCAAGCCCCCATCCGACGGAGCAGTCCTCATTTTCGTCATTAGGGTGAGGCAGCCGAGGCCCTGAGAGGGCAGGCAGTCCGCCCAGAGTGAGCGACCAGCATTGCCCACCGAGGAACTGGCCCCTGGCAGCCTCCCCCAGGCCCCAAGCTCGGCTGTCCTGCTTCTCATACAGAAAGTAAGTCTTTGCAGCTGCAAACAGGTGCTGAGCCTGTGTCTGTGTTTTGCCCCTAGGACTACGATGTCGATGAAGAGGACATGATAAATCAAGTGCTGCAACGCTCCATCATCGATCAGTGAGCAGAGCCTCTGCTGCCTGTCCTGTGTTCCAGAGCTTCCATCACGTGTTATGTGTGAAACTTTAAATATACAGCAGACCTGGAAGTGAGCCCTGTTAGGACAGGGTCACTTCTAATGGAAAAAAGTTTCCACTTCAGAGTCCTCCTTTCTTTTGGGCTCTTCCCCTACTGCTAACCCTGTTTGTCCCGTGTCTTTTATTGTTCCTCGGCCCCTTCCCGAAGCTTCTGCTTCTCCACCTGTCCATGTCTCACACTTGTCTCTCTCATCCAGCGTTCATCTCTCAGGCCCCCCTGGCCAGCCAGGGCCTGTTGTGGGTCATGAATAGCACAAAGGAGACAAGCGTCTCCCTCCCTGTCCCCGAGGTGTGTGAGCTCCGGTGGCGGTGCATCCGATCAGCGACGGAGCTCCTTCTGGGCCGAGGAAGCTCCTGTTAGTTGGCCCTTGGCAGCAGCTGCCAGAAGCCGGCGTTACTTCCCAGCAGACCTTTCAAAAGTCCCGCGGGGGTGAACGTTCTGGGTTACTGTGGTCCGATGCTGGGAGTTTCGATTAGCGGTATTTTCCTGCCGCTCCTGCACACCCTTGGGATGGGCTGGTTCAGTCTTAAATGCCTGCATTGTGCCTTTTCAGGAGAAGGTATAACCACATGTTCTTACTAGAAATAAGTGTGTCTAGGTTAGAAGCTTAGGATAAATTCCATTTTCTCTAAGGGGAAGAGGGTCAGCTATAAGGGACAGAAAGACCATAGCTTTTTCCTTAAAATTTTCAAACTAATGAGGTGTTTTCAAATGACTGGGTCATGTTTACTTTTCTATTGGGAGCCTGCTTACGTTCTTGTCCTTGAGGCACGAAAGGGAGTCTTCACATGAATAGGAAGGAAGAGGTTTGGGGACCCGAGGGGATACCAGTTCTTTTATCTTGTATTCGTTAACTTAGATTAAATTGAGCATCGCTTTTCTATCATAGAGAGGTTGTAGGAAATCCAGTACCACAGCTGTCTCTTTGGACAAGACACTGTTCAGAGGCACAGTATTTCCTGTGAGCAGTTGTTCGTGGAAACTCTCCTGGGAACTTGCGTTGGTAGCAGCTCCAGAAGCTCGAGGTTCACCGTGTGTCCGGATACTAATAAACAAGGCTAAGAGCTGGCCGTCACAGCCACAGGGGCAGTGCCTCCGGCCGACCCGAGGGCATCTGGATTTAGGTTTGCTTTTTCGTATCAGGCCTGTCCGGTCTGCTAGGGAAGTTTCTTCTGGTCATTGGCTGAGGTGGCAAGTGACAGGGCTTTGGGCCTGTGCACTGCCGCTGTGGGGCTGCGGTGGGCCTCTCCCTACCTGCCAGTATGAACTGCGGGTGCCTAGTAACCAGCAGAGACGGGGTCCTGTGGGACCAAGTAACTTTTTCTGATGTGCTCTCTCTCGGGAGGGCCCAGTTGCTAAAGGCAGCTTCCTCACTGTAGTTTTTGTGGCGTTCACTGAGACCTCCCTGAATCGAGGTCATCTTAGTCTGAGTTTAATGGGGAACTGAACAGGACCTTCGTTTGAGGGAACTACAGAGAGCCTGTCTGTCTTACTGGCGGCGCCAGAAAACTGATTTCCTCGCGTTAAGTGCACTTCATGTATTTCTAATAAGATGACTTTCCAGAAAGTGAAATTTGTTACGTTCTGGCTTTTAAAAGGTGAAATATAAATAAATTTCATAATTTATCCAACTGGTAAGCTGCAGTGCCTGTTTTCATTACTACTACTTGCTGAAGTCTGGGGCTAGGAGCCTCTAGAAGATTGTTGCCCTTTCTGAGGGGAAGTTCTTGTGTGTCACTAGTGAGTCCCACCTGGCTTTGATCGTAGTTCTGATCCTTCACGCACTGAGCCCCGCTGGGCCTGTCCCCGGGACCGTGAGCACACACGCCCCTTCTCACAGCAGTTGGGGGGGGGGGGGGCTCCAGTGCGTGAGACGGCACTGCTCGGGAAGCAAGGCTGCCTTCAGCTCCGTTCAGATGACTGAGCGGCAGCCCCAAGGCATCGTAGGAAGGGCCTCACAAGTAAGACCCGAGGCCGAGTGCGTTCTAAGCTCCGCTTTGCGACTGGCAGTGAGACGCCTGGCAAATACTTTCCCTTTCTGAGCCTGTTTCCCTAGGATAGAAAGTTTTTTTGGCCAAGTCGATCTTTTACTATTGCAGGTGAAATGCTCAAGTGCTTACTTATTTTAAATTACATATATGTTTAAAACACATGGAGAAGCAGCTGGGTTAGCTTTCACTAAACCCAGCAGAACATCTGTCCCCCAGCTCCATCTTCAGCAGATTTACTGCTCTTGACCTCCCCTCCTTTGAGAAACCGTTGATTCTGGTGCAGCACTGTCCTGGCTTCTCTTCCTAGTTTCCTCCCATGTTCCTCTTCCTGTCCTCGACAGCTCGTGTCCTCGACAGCCACCTCCTCCTGGCTGGTTCCCTTCCCTTAGCAGTTGGAATTCTTCAAGGCTCTGGCCCAGGCTCCCACTCACCCTACACTCTCTCCCTGGGCAGACTTACCCACTCACCACTTGGCTTTCATTACCATCCGTGTGCCGATGGGCCGAGAGCCACAGTTCTAGAGCAGATACCATTCTGGAGCTCCGCGCCCGTGGTGCCAGCTTCCGCACAGACCTGTCCACTCACATGACCTAAAGGTGTCGAGGTCTGCATGGCTCTGGCTGAACTCATCCTCAGCCCTCTTACTGCCCACAGCTCCTGCTAGGTTAGGGTCCTTTTCCCCACAGGTGGTACCACCATCCCTCCAATTGCCCAAGAATTAATCTGAGCAAATTGTTTTGATTTTAGCTCCCGCATAACACATTTATGTTTTCTCACCATCCCACTACTACTACCATCTCAAAATCCACGATGATCTCACCTGAACCGTTGCCACAGCTCTCCTTTGGTCTCTCCAGTGCTCTCTAGCCGACATCTAGTCCATTCTCCACCAAGGAGCCAGGAGATCGTATCCTTTAAAACCCTTCAGAGGCTTCAGCTTCCCTCAGGTAAAGTCCCAGCACCTTACCTTGGTTCTCCAGGTCTCCTGTCCTCTGTCCCCTGTCTCCCTCTCCAGCCTCAACTCCTGACACTCACTTCCACACTCAAACCATCCGGGCCTTCTTTCTGCACCTCAAGTGGGTCGCATCCCCCACGTTCCCTTTGGAATATTTGGTGTCATCCCC